>JABXJD010001099.1:75000-77500 GCA_013375575.1 Percina caprodes | reverse complement strand
CTCTGTCTGACCTGTCTCTCTCTCTCTGTCTGACCTGTCTCTCTCTCTCTCTCTGTCTGACCTGTCTCTCTCTCTCTCTCTGTCTGACCTGTCTGACCTGTCTCTCTACCTGTCTCTCTCTGTCTGACCTGTCTCTCTCTGTCTGACCTGTCTCTCTGACCTGTCTCTGTCTGACCTGTCTCTCTGCCTGTCTCCAGCCCAGTTCGGTGCTAACGCCATCCTGGGCGTGTCTCTGGCGGTGTGTAAGGCCGGCGCGGCGGAGAAAGGAGTTCCTCTGTACCGCCACATCGCCGACCTCGCCGGCAACAAGAACGTCATCCTCCCCGTGCCCGTGAGTCCTTATTAGTAGTATTATTATTATTAGTATTAGTATTATTATTATTATTATTATTATTATTATTATATAGTAATAATTCATTAACCAGTGACGTGGCGCGGGCGGCCAGCAGGACTAACGTGCGGTTCCTCGGCAGGCCTTTAACGTGATTAACGGCGGGAGCCACGCGGGGAACAAGCTCGCCATGCAGGAGTTCATGATCCTTCCTGTCGGAGCCGCCAACTTCCACGAGGCCATGAGGATCGGCGCTGAGGTAACTGCACGGGCCCCTGGTTGCAGCCCCCCAGGGGGGGCCCCTGGTTGCAGCCCCCCAGGGGGGGCCCCTGGTTGCAGCCCCCCCGGGGGGCCCCTGAGTCTGCCTGTGGTCTGACTGTTTCTGTGTCCAGGTCTACCACAACCTGAAGAACGTCATCAAGGCCAAGTACGGGAAAGACGCGACCAACGTGGGAGACGAGGGAGGCTTCGCCCCCAACATCCTGGAGAACAATGAGGGTGAGACATCAGCTGCCTGCCTGTCTGCCTGCCTGTCTGTCTCTGTCTGTCTGTCTGTCTCTCTCTCTCTGTCTCTGTGTCTGCTTGTCTTTTTAGCTGTCACAAATGTACAGTTTGTCATTATGGATTTTACAGCACTTATAAAATAACTGATGGCGGATCATAAACTGCATAAATAATATTAATTAATATTCTTACTAATATCCAGTTTCCTGTTTCTTTTTGTGCAGCTCTGGAGCTTCTGAAGTCGGCCATCGAGAAGGCCGGCTACCCCGATAAGATCATCATCGGGATGGACGTGGCGGCGTCCGAGTTCTACCGCAGCGGGAAGTACGACCTGGACTTCAAGTCCCCCGACGACCCGGCACGGCACATCAGCGGAGAGAAGCTGGGAGACCTGTACCGCAGCTTCATCAAGGGTTACCCCGGTAACACCTGCGCACAGCCTCACATTATTCTAAGTGTCTGACAACATTATGGGATGGATCCCTACAGAGAGAGACCTTTAGTTAAAGAGGAAGATCCTTTTAGTTTAACATGAAACAGGAATCACCATCACCAAACCCACCAGACTCCATGTAAATAATCACTACTTTTAGCGTGTATATATTATATTATTTTATTACAAGTACTTACTTTTCAATATTTATAGTCACAGGTTAATATAATTTATATTGTGCTACCGACTCTTGCTTTATTACTCCAATTACACATTCAATTTAATTTTAACGTCACTTACACTGCAATATTACACTGTTTTTCTTGTATCATGGACGCACTTTAAAATATACTTTAAAATACCTTTATTTGACGCCATTCTGCTTACTTTCTGTCTACCTTATAATTATTGTTTATTGTTTTGCCTGTATTTCTTGTGTGTTTACTTGTTTGTGTGTTTTTTTGCTGTATAGAAGATAATGCTGATGCTGTAATAAGGAAATTTCCCCGTTGTGGGATAAATAAAGTATAATCTAATCTAATCTAATCTATAGAGCAGCATATCTCCACCAGCCTCCATGTTAATAATCACTACTTTTAGTGTGTATAGAGCAGCATATCTCCACCAGACTCCATGTTAATAATCACTACTTTTAGTGTGTATAGAGCAGCATATCTCCACCAGACTCCATGTAAATAATCACTACTTTTAGTGTGTATAGAGCAGCATATCTCCACCAGACTCCATGTAAATAATCACTAGTTTTAGTGTGTATAGAGCAGCATATCTCCACCAGACTCCATGTAAATAATCACTAGTTTTAGTGTGTATAGAGCAGCATATCTCCACCAGACTCCATGTAACATATTTCCAATGGAAGTTCTGCATTGGATTTTGTTTTAATAGTTATAATCATAACTCTCTGTCCCTCTCTCCGTCTCCCTGTCTGTCTCCAGTCCTGTCCATTGAGGATCCATTTGACCAGGACGACTGGGAGAACTGGTCCAAGTTCACTGCCTCTACAGACATCCAGGTGAGACAGTGAGACATGTCCATAACCTCCCATGACTATTAGAGTACTCTGTCTTCTTACCGCCCGTCGTATGTGTGTCCCCAATCAGATCGTAGGAGACGACCTGACCGTGACCAATCCCAAGAGGATCCAGCAGGCCGTGGACAAGAAGGCCTGCAACTGTCTGCTGCTCAAGGTCAACCAGATCGGCTCGGTCACC
>JABXJD010001099.1:65000-70000 GCA_013375575.1 Percina caprodes | reverse complement strand
GTGTGTGTCTGTGTGCGTATCTGTGTGTGTGTGTGTGTCTGTGTGTGTGTGTGTGTCTCTGTGTGTGTGTGTGTGTGTCTGTGTGTCTCTGTGTGTGTGTGTGTGTGTGTGTGTGTGTCTCTGTGTGTGTGTGTTTCTGTGTGAGTGTGTGTGTGTGTTTCTGTGTGTGTGTGTGTTTCTCTGTGTGTGTGTGTGTTTGTGTGTTTCTGTGTGAGTGTGTATGTGTTTGTGTTTGTGTGTGTGTGTGTCTCTGTGTGTGTGTGTGTGTGTGTGTCTCTGTGTGTGTGTGTCTCTCTGTATGTGTGTGTGTGTGTGTGTGTGCGTCTCTATGTGTGTGTGTGTGTGTGTCTGTGTTTGTGTGTGTGTGTGTCTGTGTTTGTGTGTGTCTCTGTGTGTGTGTCTCTGTGTGTGTGTGTGTGTGTGTGTGTGTGTGTGTGTGTGTGTGTGTGTGTGTATCTGTGTGTGTGTGTGTGTGTGTGTGTGTGGACCAGCTGCAGTCCGACTGCAGGATAATAAAATAGAATAAAATCTCCACTCTGCTCGTGTTGTTTTATTTTGTCATTAATCAGTATTTATGGGAGGAATTTAATTTTTTATTACATGTTTTATTCATATAAAAGTAAAAGAAACAAGAAAATAACATAAAAAGTTAATAAAAAAATTAAAATACAGTTTTCTTCCCGCCGTTAGGGGGCGCGTTGTCATGTTGACGGTTAGCTCGTTCGGCTAACAGGCAACTAGCTGTTAGCAACCAGCTAGCTGTTAGCTGTTAGCAACCAGCTAGCTGTTAGCTGTTAGCAACCAGCTAGCTGCCCAGCACACGGAAACAGCCCCGGCGGCAGAAAGCCTCGTCCAGCGGGATCTTTTCTCCGGTTACCGGTGCCTCTGCCCTCCTTCTCCTCCCTCTCTCTCTCTCTCTCCCGGTTGCTCCCGGCTCTCCGTCCTCCTGGTCCAGGCCGCTCGTGACTTCTGAAACATGTCGGCGGTGCAGCGGATGAAAGTGGCGAACGAGCGGCACAGCAAGACCATCACACAGCGGGGACACGTCCAGAAAACATCGGTAACGTAACTGACAGCCAGGCTAACTGCTAACTGCTAACTGCTAACGTCTAACGGCTGACGTCCTGCCACCGATCCCGGCTCCGCCACACTGCTGCCGACGGCCCGATGTATTAAAACATGTCTTTTCTCCTCCAAAGTGCAGAATATCCCGGTTGTAATTTGGGTTTGTAGGTTTAAAATAAGTCCTCGAACCAGCCGTTAGCTCTTTTTGTAGCATCGGTAGCGCTAGCTTAGCTTTAGCAGCTACACAAGTTTTTCCCAACACAATATAACGCTAACGTCGTATTTACACATTATTATCGATTATAAATGAACGAATAACAGCGGGACCCTGGCCCCTGCTTTCGGCTGACTGGCTAACGTATGGATGAATTGACAGAGAGCCGGGCTCCTTTCACAAATCTAGCGCTTTAATTTGGTTTCGCGTGCCCACAGAGCTACAAACTGTAAAAATATTAATGAAGACATTTTCTCGACTGCTTAACATACAGTCTTTCATTCGGCGTTCACACAATTTACAGGTTTCGGTTATTTTTGTGACATTTTAGAGCTTTTTGTGTAATCCGTGCTCGCGCATCTTGTCTGTTGTTAACACTGCAGTGGGCGGATGCGCCGCGGGATGCTGAGAGTGTGTGGAAATAAGTCGTGCTATATGAGAGAGTGTGTGGAAATAAGTCGTAATATGCGAATTATACATATGACGAATTTAAGAAGAGATCCAGACTATTTGAATAAATATCACGTATTGTATTTAATTTGTTAGTTACGTCGGAAAACATAGAACACAGCTTTAAAAATAGAGATTTCTCAATGGAGTTTGGTTAGCTGGGTGCTGCCAGTGTGTGATCAGCAGGCCGTTTTAATTAACATTTAATTAACACCATGTGGAAAGCAGTATTCCTGAGAGTATTCTTAAAGCAGTATTCCTGAGAGTATTCTTAAAGCAGTATTCCTGACAGTATTCTTAAAGCAGTATTCCTGACAGTATCTTAAAGCAGTATTCCTGAGAGTATTCTTAAAGCAGTATTCCTGACAGTATTCTTAAAGCAGTATTCCTGACAGTATTCTTAAAGCAGTATTCCTGAGAGTATTCTTAAAGTAGTATTCCTGACAGTATCTTAAAGCAGTATTCCTGAGAGTATTCTTAAAGCAGTATTCCTGACAGTATCTTAAAGCAGTATTCCTGACAGTATTCTTAAAGCAGTATTCCTGAGAGTATTCTTAAAGCAGTATTCCTGAGAGTATTCTTAAAGCAGTATTCCTGACAGTATTCTTAAAGCAGTATTCCTGACAGTATCTTAAAGCAGTATTCCTGACAGTATTCTTAAAGCAGTATTCCTGAGAGTATTCTTAAAGCAGTATTCCTGACAGTATCTTAAAGCAGTATTCCTGAGAGTATTCTTAAAGCAGTATTCCTGACAGTATCTTAAAGCAGTATTCCTGACAGTATTCTTAAAGCAGTATTCCTGAGAGTATTCTTAAAGCAGTATTCCTGAGAGTATTCTTAAAGCAGTATTCCTGACAGTATTCTTAAAGCAGTATTCCTGACAGTATCTTAAAGCAGTATTCCTGACAGTATTCTTAAAGCAGTATTCCTGAGAGTATTCTTAAAGCAGTATTCCTGACAGTATCTTAAAGCAGTATTCCTGAGAGTATTCTTAAAGCAGTATTCCTGACAGTATTATTATATATAATATTACGTATTCCTTTTGACTTTTTTTCCTGAAATACTAGTTTTTTCTTGAAATATGAAGACTTCCTTATTCTATGAAGTCTTATCAGACGTGGTGTTTATGTGCAGATGTTGACTCTGTGGTCTCATTTTGTGTGTGTGTGTGTGTGTGTGTGTGTGTGTGTGTGTGTGTGTGTGTGTGTGTGTGTGTGTGTGTGTGTGTGTGTGTGTGTGTGTGTGTGTGTGTGTGTGTGTGTGTGTGTGTGTGTGTGTGTGTGTGTGTGTGTGTGTGTGTGTGTGTGTGTGTGTGTGTGTGTGTGTGTGTCAGAGGCCTGTAAATGAGGAGAAGTCTCCGGTGGGTCCGTGGCTGCTCGCGCTGTTCGTCTTCGTGGTTTGTGGATCAGGTTAGACACACACACACACACACACACACACACACACACACAGAGACACACACACACACAGACACACACACACACACACACACACACACACACACACACACACACACAGACACACACACACACACACTACAGACACACACACACACACACACACACACACACACACACACACACACACACACACACACACACACACACACACACACACACACACACACACTACAGACACACACAGAGACACACCCCCTGCAGCTTCCTGTTTTTAGTCTAACAGCTGATCTGATAACAGACAGGAAGCGGTCGTCATGGAGACGGATCAGCTATAGACGACTATCTGAAGGCTGAGGATGTCACACACACACACACACACACACACACACACACACACACACACACACACACACCCTACTGTCTGTCGGTGCTGGGGCCCTAATAATAACTCCTCCCCCAACACCATGTGACCCAGTTACCGTAGGTTACCAAAAGATGTTCAACAATAATAATAACCACACCTCAAGCTAATGTAGCTTAGCACAAAGACCTGTTGTTGTTTAACGACCTGTGTGTCTGTGTGTGTGTGTGTGTGTGTGTGTGTGTGTGTGTGTGTGTGTGTGTGTGTGTGTGTGTGTGTGTGTGTGTGTGTGTGTGTGTGTGTGTGTGTGTGTGTGTGTGTGTGTGTGTGTGTGTGTGTGTGTGTGTGTGTGTGTGTGTGTGTGTGTGTGTGTCTGTGTGTGTGTGTGTGTGTGTGTGTCTCTGTGTGTGTGTGTGTGTGTGTGTGTGTGTGTGTGTCTGTGTGTGTGTGTGTGTGTGTGTGTGTGTGTGTGTGTGTGTGTGTGTGTGTGTGTGTGTGTGTGTGTGTGTGTGTGTGTGTGTGTGTGTGTGTGTGTGTGTCTGTGTGTGTGTGTGTGTGTGTGTGTGTGTGTGTGTGTGTGTGTGTGTGTGTGTGTGTGTGTGTGTGTGTGTGTGTGTGTGTGTGTGTGTGTGTGTGTGTGTCTCTGTGTGTGTGTGTGTGTGTGTGTGTGTGTGTGTGTGTGTGTGTGTGTGTGTGTGTGTGTGTGTGTGTGTGTGTGTGTGTGTGTGTGTGTCCAGTGTGTGTGTGTGTGTGTGTGTGTGTGTGTGTGTGTGTGTGTGTGTGTGTGTGTGTGTGTGTGGGCCACGCCGCCATCATGACCTGCCTCACACACACACACACACACACACACACACACACACACACACACTTGTTCCTGTGGAGTTGAAATCTGAGCTGTCTTTCTTCTTCTGTGTTTTTTACTTCCTGTTTGGAGCTGATCAGAAATCAGTTATTGATCTGAAGGTAGACTCTGACCTCTGACCTGAGACCAGATCTGAAGGTAGACTCTGACCTGAGACCAGATCTGAAGGTAGACTCTGACCTCTGACCTGAGACCAGATCTGAAGGTAGACTCTGACCTCTGACCTGAGATCAGATCTGAAGGTAGACTCTGACCTGAGATCAGATCTGAAGGTAGACTCTGACCTGAGATCAGATCTGAAGGTAGACTCTGACCTCTGACCTGAGACCAGATCTGAAGGTAGACTCTGACCTGAGATCAGATCTGAAGGTAGACTCTGACCTCTGACCTGAGATCAGATCTGAAGGTAGACTCTGACCTCTGACCTGAGATCAGATCTGAGATTTAAAGGGGAACTCCGCTGCTCATTTCTATCAAATACAACCAGAGCTGCAAAGATTCCCTTCTTCCTTCTTTCCTTCCTTCCTTTCCTTCCCTACCGCCTTCCCTACATACTTCTTTCCTTCCTTGCTTTCCTTCCCTACCTCCTTCCCTACGTACTTCTTCCTTCCTTCCTTCCTTCCTTCCTACCTTCCTTCCTTCCCTACC
>JABXJD010001099.1:30000-35000 GCA_013375575.1 Percina caprodes | reverse complement strand
CCTACTCCAGTGGCCCCGCCCCCATGGACACCTCCCCCTCCTCCCCGTCGTCTCCTTCCTCTTCTTCTTCCTCTTCGTCACTGCCTGTCTCCCCCCCCTCCCCCTCTTCCCTCCCCCTCCCCTCCCTTACACCAGGGGCCATGTGGGCGGAGGACTCGAGTGCCGGCTTCAGTAACCAAGGTAACGGTACTCTGATGTAGGGTGTATACCCGAGTCCACTTCCTGGTGCAGTGTACGTGAAAGACATCAGCTGATCAGGCTGTTGCCTAGCAATGGAATTCTTACACACACGCACACACACACACACACACACACACACACACACACACACCCCCTATCCTGATGTTTGTCTGCACCGTTGCAGGTCTGGGTGCCGGCGCCTCCAGAGACTCTCACCTTTACGTCATGGACTACGAGAGCGCCGCCCCCCCGCACGCCTGCGCGGGGGGGCGGCGGGCGGCGGCAGCGCTGGAGGAGCAGCTGCTGAGCTACAGCGAGAACGCCGAGAACGAAGGAGAGGAGGAGGAGTACCTGGAGGAGGAGGTGCTGCAGGTACACACACACACACACACACACACACACACACACACACACACACATACACTCATTCACACACACACACATATACACATATACATACACACACACATATACAACACATACACACACAAACACACACACATACATACAACACGCACACACATATATACACACACTTATATACACACACACACATATATATACAACACACACATATACACACACACTTATAGACACACACACACATACATTTAAGACAAAGTTAAAATATTAAGAGAAAAAGTTGTAAACGATGTAATGTTGATCAAAGACGTCTTGACGTGTGGTTGCTATGGCTGTCCTTCCCTTGCCAACAGGTTGACATGGCAACGCTGGCAGAGCAAATCATCGAGGCGACGCCCGAGCGAATCAAACAGGAGGATTTCCCCCGGGGGGCGGAGTCTCCGCTCAGAGAGAGGCGGGACAACCCGGCCATGCAGGACACCTGGTTGGCTACATACCTGGACACGGTCGACACCCACTCGCACTCGCCGCCCAGGTAACCATGGTTACTCAGGCTCGGATCTGATGAGCTACGTTTCCATCCACATCATTAATTCAGATTAAAACGTTCCTCACCTCAGTCTTCCACACTGGGCATTGTGGGTATTATAAACACAGGTGCGTTGTTCCCCTGCAGGCGTCTGTGCCCCCCCTCGCCCCTCAGCGCTCTGGCCCTGCAGAGGCTCCGCCCCCCCTCCTCGGCGGCGTGGGCGGAGTTCCTGAACGCCTCGGCCAATGGGAAGATAGAGAGAGACTTCGCCCTGCTGACGCTGACGGACGGAGAGCAGAGGGAGCTGTACGAGGCGGCCAGGATCATCCAGAACGCCTTCAGGAGATACAAGGTCTGCTTCCTGCTTCCTGCTTCCTGCTTCCTGTCTCCTGTCTCCTGCTTCCTGCTTCCTGTCTCCTGCTTCCTGTCTCCTGCTTCCTGTCTCCTGCTTCCTGTCTCCTGCTTCCTGTCTCCTGTCTCCTGCTTCCTGTCTCCTGCTTCCTGTCTCCTGTCTCCTGCTTCCTGTCTCCTGTCTCCTGCTTCCTGTCTCCTGCTTCCTGTCTCATGTCTCCTGTCCCCTGCTTCCTGTCTCCTGTCTCCTGCTTCCCGTCTCCTGTCTCCTGCTTCCTGTCTCCTGTCTCCTGTCTCCTGCTTCCTGCTTCCTGTCCCCTGCTTCCTGTCTCCTGTCTCCTGCCTCCTACCTCCTGCTTCCTGTCTCCTACCTCCTGTCTCCTGTCTCCTGCCTCCTGTCTCCTACCTCCTGCTTCTTGTCTCCTGCCTCCTGCCTCCTGTCTCCTGCCTCCTGTCTCCTGCCTCCTGCCTCCTACCTCCTGTCTCCTACCTCCTGCTTCCTGTCTCCTGCCTCCTGTCTCCTGCTTCCTGTCTCCTACCTCCTGCTTCCTGTCTCCTACCTCCTGCTTCCTGTCTCCTGCCTCCTGTCTCCTACCTCCTGCTTCCTGTCTCCTGCCTCCTGTCTCCTGCCTTCTGCCTCCTACCTCCTGTCTCCTACCTCCTGTCTCCTGCCTCCTGTCTCCTGCTTCCTGTCTCCTACCTCCTGCTTCCTTCTTTTTATTTAGGGTTGTGTGTGTATATATATGTGTGTGTGTGTGTGTGTGTGTGTGTATATCTATATATACTGTATATGTCTGTGTGTGTGTGTGTGTGTGTGTGTGTGTATATATACTGTATATGTCTGTGTCTGTGTATATATATTTGTGTGTGTGTGTGTGTTTGTACCTTTGTGTTTGTACCTGTGTGTACGTGTGTGTGTATGTACCTGTGTGTGTGTGTGTGTGTGTGTGTGTGTGTGTATATATATGTATGTGTGTGTGTGTATATGTGTGTGTGTGTGTGTGTGTATATATATGTGTGTGTGTGTGTGTATGTACCTGTGTGTGTTTATATATATATTTGTGTGTGTGTGTGTGTGTGCGTGTGTGTGTGTGTACACCTGTGTGTGTGTGTGTGTGTGTGTGTGTGTGTGTGTGTGTGTGTGTGTGATGCTGTTCTCCTGTATTCAGGGCCGCAGGCTGAAGGAGCAGCAGGACGTGGCTGCAGCCGTCATCCAGAGATGCTACAGGAAGTACAAACAGGTGAGGTCATCACCGTCGCCGTGGTGACGACTGACAAACATTAACAACTATACTGTGTGTGTGTGTGTGTGAGAGTGTGTGTGTGTGTCAGGCCTCACTAACTGCACTAACAGCTGTCTCTCTGTCTCTCTGCTAGCTAACGTGGATAGCTCTAAAGGTAATATATATGACTAGATGTAGCGATGTTAGCTGCTAGCTAACGTGGATAGCTCTAAAGGTAATATATATGACTAGATGTAGCGATGTTAGCTGCTAGCTAACAGAGGATAGCTCTAAAGGTAATATATATGACTAGATGTAGCGATGTTAGCTGCTAGCTAACGTGGATAGCTCTAAAGGTAATATATATGACTAGATGTAGCGATGTTAGCTGCTAGCTAACAGAGGATAGCTCTAAAGGTAATATATATGACTAGATGTAGCGATGTTAGCTGCTAGCTAACGTGGATAGCTCTAAAGGTAATATATATGACTAGATGTAGCGATGTTAGCTGCTAGCTAACGTGGATAGCTCTAAAGGTAATATATATGACTAGATGTAGCGATGTTAGCTGCTAGCTAACAGAGGATAGCTCTAAAGGTAATATATATGACTAGATGTAGCGATGTTAGCTGCTAGCTAACAGAGGATAGCTCTAAAGGTAATATATATGACTAGATGTAGCGATGTTAGCTGCTAGCTAACGTGGATAGCTCTAAAGGTAATATATATGACTAGATGTAGCGATGTTAGCTGCTAGCTAACAGAGGATAGCTCTAAAGGTAATATATATGACTAGATGTAGCGATGTTAGCTGCTAGCTAACAGAGGATAGCTCTAAAGGTAATATATATGACTAGATGTAGCGATGTTAGCTGCTAGCTAACAGAGGATAGCTCTAAAGGTAATATATATGACTAGATGTAGCGATGTTAGCTGCTAGCTAACGTAGATAGCTCTAAAGGTAATATATATGACTAGATGTAGCGATGTTAGCTGCTAGCTAACGTGGATAGCTCTAAAGGTAATATATATGACTAGATAACGTGGATAGCTCTAAAGGTAATATATATGACTAGATGTAGCGATGTTAGCTGCTAGCTAACAGAGGATAGCTCTAAAGGTAATATATATGACTAGATGTAGCGATGTTAGCTGCTAGCTAACGTGGATAGCTCTAAAGGTAATATATATGACTAGATGTAGCGATGTTAGCTGCTAGCTAACGTGGATAGCTCTAAAGGTAATATATATGACTAGATGTAGCGATGTTAGCTGTTAGCTAACAGAGGATAGCTCTAAAGGTAATATATATGACTAGATGTAGCGATGTTAGCTGCTAGCTAACGTGGATAGCTCTAAAGGTAATATATATGACTAGATGTAGCGATGTTAGCTGCTAGCTAACGTGGATAGCATGCCGTGTCCCTTCCTCTGTCCTCTTGTCTTCATCAGATTGCTAACGGAGACTTTGTGTCCTGCAGTACGCTCTTTACAAGAAGATGACCCAGGCGGCCATCTTGATCCAGTCTAAGTTCCGCTCGTACTACGAGCAGAAGCGTTTCCAGCAGAGCCGGCGGGCGGCCGTGCTGATCCAGCAGTACTACCGCAGCTACAAGGAGTACGAGAGGCTGAAGCAGGCGCCGCGGGGGGCCGCCAGCCACAACCCCAAGATCAAGTAAGGCCGGCCAGACACTCACATACAGTAGATATACAGTAGATATATACAGTAGATATATATATATATATATATATATATATATATATATATATATATATATATATATATATATATATATATATACACACACACACATACACTGTATGTGTGTGTGTATATTGATGATTGTTTGTCCATCAGGGGGTCGTTCCTGACGAAGAAACAAGACCAGGCAGCGAGGAAGATCATGAGGTTCCTGAGACGCTGCAGACACAGGTAACACACACACACACACACACACAGGTATCCCATAAATGTCTTTAGTTACTGCATACACCAGACTCCATGTTAATAATCACTACTTTTAGTGTGTATAGAGCAGCATATCTCCACCAGACTCCATGTAAATAATCACTACTTTTAGCGCGTATAGAGCAGCATATCTCCACCAGACTCCATGTAAATAATCACTACTTTTAGTGTGTATAGAGCAGCATATCTCCACCAGACTCCATGTAAATAATCACTACTTTTAGCGTGTATAGAGCAGCATATCTCCACCAGACTCCATGTAAATAATCACTACTTTTAGCGTGTATAGAGCAGCATATCTCCACCAGACTCCATGTAAATAATCACTACTTTTAGCATGTATAGAGCAGCATATCTCCACCAGACTCCATGTAAATAATCACT
>JABXJD010001099.1:17500-27500 GCA_013375575.1 Percina caprodes | reverse complement strand
GAGTGACAGACAGACGAGGAGGGCGGGGCTTCTGGAGTGACAGACAGACGAGGAGGGCGGGGCTTCTGGAGTGACAGACAGACAAGGAGGGCGGGGCTTCTGGAGTGACAGATAGCGGAGGGGCGGGGCTTCTGGAGTGACAGACAGACGAGGAGGGCGGGGCTTCTGGAGTGACAGATAGCGGAGGGGCGGGGCTTCTGGAGTGACAGACAGACGAGGAGGGCGGGGCTTCTGGAGTGACAGATAGCGGAGGGGCGGGGCTTCTGGACACATTTATTATCCTTACAAACTGTTCATTTAATAAAGTTTTTGAAACACCACTAGTCAAGAATTCACTCAAACGTTTTATTTTGTAAATCAGTGTGCGGTAGAAATGACGCACTCTGATTGGTCAGCACTGAAGCAGGTAATGATGTCATCAAAACTAGAGGTCTGCAGTACATTCAGTCTAAAATATAAAAAACCTTCAAACAGGAAGATTTGAGAACTAATCGACCAACCGTGTGACACATGAACGGTTCTAGAAACTCAGTCCAGGAAACTGAATGGATCAACATCTCAATCAGAATTATTCCTTTAATATGAAACATTTACATCTACACACAGGAACATTCAGACCTTTAATCTGAAACATTAAAAACTCGTTAAAACTCTTTATTTTGTCCCTTTGAGACAATCTGATCGTCCTTCAGATTTTTAAGAAATAACATTTGGAAACAATAAATTCATTATTTAATGTTGTCAACACAGATAAATAGAGCTTAATGCTGAGTGTGTGTAGGAGACAGCATTAAAAACAGTGTGAGAGCCCTTTAGTGTTAGCATTGGTTAGCATTGGTTAGCTGTGTTAAAGGTGCAGTACGTAGACTTATAAAACTCTCATTCTGTTATATTTGATGAAACTGACCCTTTGTTCCTGTAGAACTAGAGATAGAAAACCATCGGTGCGTTAAGGGACGCGCGGACATCTGAGAACTGGAGTCGACAGGAGTATTAAAACAATCTGATTGGTCACGATGACGTCGTCCTGCAGGAGAGGACTGTGATTGACCGGCTGTCAGAAGCCCAGGATGACGTCGTTCTTCAGGAGAGGACTGTGATTGGCCGGCTGTCAGAAGCCCAGGATGACGTCGTCCTGCAGGAGAGGACTGTGATTGGCCGGCTGTCAGAAGCCCAGGATGACGTCGTCCTGCAGGAGAGGACTGTGATTGGCCGGCTGTCAGAAGCCCAGGATGACGTCGTTCTGCAGGAGAGGACTGTGATTGGCCGGCTGTCAGAAATCAGTTTTTTAACCATGAATACTTGAAATGATAAAGACAACATCGCCCACCTTTGTGTTTTCAACTATTACTAATTTTTTTTAGTTTTTTCGACATATTATACTATGACTATTTTTCGACATACTATACTATGACTTTTTTCAACATACTATACTATGACTATTTTTCGACATACTATACTATGACTTTTTTCCACATACTATACTATGACTATTTTTCGACATACTATTCTATGACTTTTGTCGACATACTATACTATGATTTTTTCGACATACTATACTATGACTTTTGTCGACATACTATACTATGACTTTTTTCCACATACTATACTATGACTATTTTTCGACATACTATACTATGACTTTTGTCGACATACTATACTATGACTATTTTCCACATACTATACTATCACTATTTTTCGACATACTATACTATAACTATTTTTCGACATACTATACTATGACTTTTTTCGACATTCTATACTATGACTTTTTTCGACATACTATACTGACTTTTTTCGACATACTATACTATGACTATTTTTCGACATACTATACTATGACTTTTGTCAACATACTATACTATGACTTTTTTCCACATACTATACTATCACTATTTTTCGACATACTATACTATGACTATTTTTCGACATACTATACTATGACTTTTTTCGACATTCTATACTATGACTTTTTTCGACATACTATACTGACTTTTTTCGACATACTATACTGACTTTTTGACATACTATACTATGATTATTTTTCAACATACTATACTATGACTTTTGTCGACATACTATACTGACTTTTTTCCAAATACTATACTATGACTATTTTTCGACATACTATACTATGACTATTTTTCGACATACTATGACTTTTTTCGACATACTATACTATGACTTTTTTCGACATACTATACTATGATTATTTTCCAAATACTATACTATGACTTTTGTCGACATACTATACTGACTTTTTTCCAAATACTATACTATGACTATTTTTCGACATACTATGACTTTTTTCGACATACTATACTATGACTTTTGTCGACATACTATACTATGACTATTTTTCGACATACTATGACTTTTGTCGACATACTATACTATGACTTTTTTCCACATACTATACTATGACTTTTTTCCACATACTATACTATGACTTTTTTCCACATACTATACTATGACTATTTTTCGACACACTATACTATGACTTTTGTCGACATACTATACTATGACTTTTTTTGACATACTATACTATGACTATTTTTCGACATACTATGACTTTTTTCCACATACTATACTATGACTATTTTTCGACATACTATACTATGACTTTTGTCGACATACTATACTATGACTTTTTTCGACATACTATACTATGACTTTTGTCGACATACTATACTATGACTTTTTTTGACATACTATACTATGACCATTTTTCCACATACTATACTATCACTATTTTTCGACGCACTATGATTTTTTCGACATACTATACTATGACTATTTTTCGACATACTATACTATGACTTTTGTCGACATACTATACTATGACTATTTTTCGACATACTATGACTTTTGTCGACATACTATACTATGACTATTTTTCGACATACTATACTATGACTATTATTCGACATACTATACTATGACTTTTTTTGACATACTATACTATGACCATTTTTCCACATACTATACTATCACTATTTTTCGACATACTATGACTTTTGTCAACATACTATACTATCACTATTTTTCGACATATTATATTATGACTTTTTTCGACATTCTATACTTTTTTCGACATACTATACTATGACTTTTGTCGATATACTATACTATGACTATTTTTCGACATACTATACTATGACTATTTTTCGACATACTATGACTTTTGTCGACATACTATACTATGACTATTTTTCGACATACTATACTATGACTTTTGACGACATACTATACTATGACTATTTTTCGACATACTATGACTATTTTCGACATACTATACTATGACTTTTTTCAACATACTATACTATGACTATTTTTCGACATACTATACTATGACATTTTTCGACATACTATACTATGACTATTTTCGACATACTATACTATGACTATTTTTCCACATACTATGACTATTTTTCCACATACTATACTATGACTATTTTTCCACATACTATGACTATTTTTCGACATACTATACTGACTTTTTTCGACATACTATACTATGACTTTTTTCCACATACTATACTATGATTTTTTCCAAATACTATAGTATGACTGTTTTCGACATACTATACTATGACTATTTTTCAACATACTATACTATGACTTTTTCGACATATTATACTATGACTATTTTTCGACATACTATACTATGACTTTTTCCGACATACTATACTATGACTATTTTTCGACATACTATACTATGATTTTTTCGACATACTATACTATGACTTTTTCCGACATACTATACTATGACTATTTTTCGACATACTATACTATGACTATTTTTCGACATACTATACTATGACTTTTTTCCACATACTATACTATGACTTTTTCGACATATTATACTATGACTTTTTCCGACATACTATACTATGACTATTTTTCGACATACTATACTATGACTTTTTTCAACATACTATACTATGACTATTTTTCGACGTACTATACTATGACTTTTTTCCACATACTATACTATGACTATTTTTCGACATACTATTCTATGACTTTTGTCGACATACTATACTATGACTTTTTTCGACATACTATACTATGACTATTTTTCGACATACTATGACTTTTGTCGACATACTATACTATGACTTTTTTCCACATACTATACTATGACTTTTTTCCACATACTATACTATGACTTTTTTCCACATACTATACTATGACTATTTTTCGACACACTATACTATGACTTTTGTCGACATACTATACTATGACTTTTTTTGACATACTATACTATGACTATTTTTCGACATACTATGACTTTTTTCCACATACTATACTATGACTATTTTTCGACATACTATACTATGACTTTTGTCGACATACTATACTATGACTTTTTTCGACATACTATACTATGACTTTTGTCGACATACTATACTATGACTTTTTTTGACATACTATACTATGACCATTTTTCCACATACTATACTATCACTATTTTTCGACACTATGATTTTTTCGACATACTATACTATGACTATTTTTCACATACTATACTATGACTTTTGTCGACATACTATACTATGACTATTTTTCGACATACTATGACTTTGTCGACATACTATACTATGACTATTTTTCGACATACTATACTATGACTATTATTCGACATACTATACTATGACTTTTTGACATACTATACTATGACCATTTTTCCACATACTATACTATCACTATTTTTCGACATACTATGACTTTTGTCAACATACTATACTATCACTATTTTTCGACATATTATATTATGACTTTTTCGACATTCTATACTTTTTCGACATACTATACTATGACTTTTGTCGATATACTATACTATGACTATTTTTCGACATACTATACTATGACTATTTTTCGACATACTATGACTTTTGTCGACATACTATACTATGACTATTTTTCGACATACTATACTATGACTTTTGACGACATACTATACTATGACTATTTTTCGACATACTATGACTATTTTCGACATACTATACTATGACTTTTTTCAACATACTATACTATGACTATTTTTCGACATACTATACTATGACATTTTTCGACATACTATACTATGACTATTTTCGACATACTATACTATGACTATTTTTCCACATACTATGACTATTTTTCCACATACTATACTATGACTATTTTTCCACATACTATGACTATTTTTCGACATACTATACTGACTTTTCGACATACTATACTATGACTTTTTCCACATACTATACTATGATTTTTTCCAAATACTATAGTATGACTGTTTTCGACATACTATACTATGACTATTTTTCAACATACTATACTATGACTTTTTCGACATATTATACTATGACTATTTTTCGACATACTATACTATGACTTTTTCCGACATACTATACTATGACTATTTTTCGACATACTATACTATGATTTTTTCGACATACTATACTATGACTTTTCCGACATACTATACTATGACTATTTTTCGACATACTATACTATGACTATTTTTCGACATACTATACTATGACTTTTTCCACATACTATACTATGACTTTTTCGACATATTATACTATGACTTTTTCCGACATACTATACTATGACTATTTTTCGACATACTATACTATGACTTTTTTCAACATACTATACTATGACTATTTTTCGACGTACTATACTATGACTTTTTTCCACATACTATACTATGACTATTTTTCGACATACTATTCTATGACTTTTGTCGACATACTATACTATGACTTTTTCGACATACTATACTATGATTTTTTCGACATACTATACTATGATTTTTTCGACATACTATACTATGACTTTTTTCGACATACTATACTATGACTTTTTTCCACATACTATACTATGACTATTTTTCGACATACTATACTATGACTTTTGTCGACATACTATACTATGACTTTTTTCCACATACTATACTATGACTATTTTTCGACATACTATACTATGACTTTTGTTGACATACTATACTATGACTATTTTCCACATACTATACTATCACTATTTTTCGACATACTATACTATGACTATTTTCCACATACTATACTATCACTATTTTTCGACATACTATACTATAACTATTTTTCGACATACTATACTATGACTTTTTTCGACATACTATACTGACTTTTTTCGACATACTATACTGACTTTTTTCGACATACTATACTATGACTTTTGTCAACATACTATACTATGACTTTTTTCCACATACTATACTATCACTATTTTTCAACATACTATACTATGACTATTTTTCGACATACTATACTATGACTTTTTTCGACATTCTATACTATGACTTTTTTCGACATACTATACTGACTTTTTGACATACTATACTATGATTATTTTTCAACATACTATACTATGACTTTTGTCGAAATACTATACTGACTTTTTTCCAAATACTATACTATGACTATTTTTCGACATACTATGACTTTTTTCGACATACTATACTATGACTTTTTTCGACATACTATACTATGATTATTTTTCAACATACTATACTATGACTTTTGTCGACATACTATACTGACTTTTTTCCAAATACTATGACTATTTTTCGACATACTATACTATGACTATTTTTCGACATACTATGACTTTTTTCGACATACTATACTATGACTTTTGTCGACATACTATACTATGACTATTTTTCGACATACTATGACTTTTGTCGACATACTATACTATGACTTTTGTCGACATACTATACTATGACTTTTTTCCACATACTATACTATGACTTTTTTCCACATACTATACTATGACTATTTTTCGACATACTATACTATGACTTTTGTCGACATACTATACTATGACTTTTTTTGACATACTATACTATGACTATTTTTCAACATACTATACTGACTTTTTTGACATACTATACTATGACCATTTTTCCACATACTATACTATCACTATTTTTCGACGCACTATGATTTTTTCGACATACTATACTATGACTATTTTTCGACATACTATACTATGACTTTTGTCGACATACTATACTATGACTATTTTTCGACATACTATGACTTTTGTCGACATACTATACTATGACTATTATTCGACATACTATACTATGACTTTTGTCGACATACTATACTATGACTTTTTTTGACATACTATACTATGACCATTTTTCCACATACTATACTATCACTATTTTTCGACATACTATGACTTTTGTCAACATACTATACTATCACTATTTTTCGACATATTATATTATGACTTTTTTCGACATTCTATACTTTTTTCGACATACTATACTATGACTTTTGTCGATATACTATACTATGACTATTTTTCGACATACTATACTATGACTATTTTTCGACATACTATGACTTTTGTCGACATACTATACTATGACTATTTTTCGACATACTATACTATGACTTTTGACGACATACTATACTATGACTATTTTTCGACATACTATGACTATTTTCGACATACTATACTATGACTTTTTTCAACATACTATACTATGACTATTTTTCGACATACTATACTATGACATTTTTCGACATACTATACTATGACTATTTTCGACATACTATACTATGACTATTTTTCCACATACTATACTATGACTATTTTTCCACATACTATGACTATTTTTCGACATACTATACTATGACTTTTTTCGACATACTATACTATGACTTTTTTCAACATACTATACTTACATTTTTCAACATACTATAACTTTCGACATAAAATCTGTTTCTGAAACAGTTTCTTGAATAAAATAAAAATCGGCACATTTGTTTGGCAATATAAGAACATGTTCTCTTCAAATAGTAATAGTAATAATAACTTTATCTTCCAAAAGTTTATTCAAGGAAATACTTTATTTGTTTATATATTTTGCAGATGTTAAAAACAACAATGCTAAATTTATTAAACATTAAGTAAAAGATAAATAAAGAAACCCTCAGAGGGCATATTGGGTAAATGTATTTAGCGAAACATGCATCCATAAAATAGATTAAAAAAACAAAAGATTAAACAATAATGATGAAATAAAACAATTTAAAACATAAAAATTCAAAACTTAAACAACTCTATAATATATATACACTTCATGTGATTAATGTATTTTACAGAAATTGTGTAATTTATGCAAAATGCGTGTGCATTCGTATGATATGGGAGGAAATATGGCGTTCTCTTAAATCACGTAAAACAACAACCAGTCAGCGTCATGGAGCCGTTGTGATGGTTAAGGTTAGGCACCAAACGTCTAACCAGGATTAGTTTGTGAGCTGGGTTCCATAAGTAGGTCCAGGAAAGGAAAGTCCGTGTTCTGGGACCAATACTTCACACCAATCTCCCGCCAAAATGAAAACATTGGAATCAGACTTGACGTCATAGTGTAGTAGCAGACCTGTCCCAGATGACCTGAGAGGTCTGGGGGGGTCATAGTGTACTAGCAGATCAGAAATGTATTTTGGACCTAAACCGTTTAGTGATTTATAAACTAGCAAAAGAACTTTAAATCAATTCTTTGGGGCACAGGAAGCCAGGGTAAAGACTTCAGAACTGGAGGGATGTGATCCAGTCTCTTGGTCTTAGTGAGGACTGGAGGGATGTGATCCAGTCTCTATGTCCTTTTTAATGTTTTAAATAGGATTATCAGTCCTCCTGAACATACTGGTATTATTCCTAGAACCCTTCTGGTTTTAGATCTGGTCTCAGTACAGAAACTGGTCTTTAAAAGGTTTTTAATGATCTTTTACTTTCTGATTCTGGCAGCTCTGCTGTGCTTTTAGATTTGACGGCAGCGTTCGATACGGTTACAAGATTTTATTGTTGAGACTCGGGTCCTGTGCAGGCATTAAGGGGACAGCTCTGAAGTGGTTTCAGTCAGATCTGACAGACTTCTCTGTAAACCCTGGTCCTTTTTACTCAAATAAAGCCCCGATGGCCAGCGGGTGCCCCAAGGCTCAGTTTTAGGCCCAGTCTTGTTCTCGCTGTATGTGCTGCCCTGGGATCAATCTTCCTAAAATACAACATTTCCTTCCACTGCTTCCCAGGTGACGTCCAGGTTTACCTGCCTTTGATACCAAAACACTCAGTTGAAGCTCTGAGGAAATGTCTACATGAAGTAAAAGACTGGAGGTCAATGTTTTTTTTTTAACTTAAATGACATAAAAACTGAAGTAGTAATGTTTGGGGAGCCCGATGTCTGGTTTTAACATTGCTTAGTCCAATATTCTCAGACTGCTGCCCATTTGTAAAACGTCCTGGTGTTTTTATTGACAGTTCTTTTAAACTCGATAAACAGATCAGTTCAGTGGTAAAAACAAGCTTCTTTCAGCTCAGACTACTTCTAAGTGGAGCCTTACCTGCCCCACAGCCAACTGGAGACAGGTGTGCCCTGATCACAGACCTCCTGGACTACTGGACCTCATGGTACTTTGGCCTTGATCAGTCTTCAGTTCGCCTCTTACGGTTAGTTCAGAACGCGGCTGCACGCCTGCTGACAGGAAACAGACGCTTTAAATAACTTTTTAAAACTCATTTTTTGCTCTGGCTTTTAACACAAGCTGAGCTGTGACATTATTGTTATTGATTTGAGCTTTTTATCTGTTGTCTGTTTTGTTTTAGGCATATTCTGTTTTAGATGGGTTGTTCCAGCTATTTCTTATACTTCTACCTTATGTTATCTGTATTTGTTCAGCACTTTGGGGCAGTAGTGACCGTTTGTAAATGTGCTATAGAAACAAACTTTACCTTGAATCAGCTTGGCTCTGAAACATGTTCACAACGAGGCAGTGTGAATGCACTGGTGTTTTTTAAGATTATTACTCCGAGTAAAAGCTTTTCCACATTGTTCACACCAGTAAGGTTTCTCTCCAGTGTGAATGCGCTGGTGAGTTTTAAGGTTACTTCTCTCAGAAAAAGATTCCCCACATTGTTCACAGCTGTATGGTTTCTCTCCAGT
>JABXJD010001099.1:0-12500 GCA_013375575.1 Percina caprodes | reverse complement strand
ATGAGTTTGGAGATAAACCGGGTAAATGACTCGCTCACCAAACTCGGCAGTCCTCCTCATCAAGGCCCATTAACCAGATTAACACAGATAGTGGAACAACTATTAACCCCAAACCAGAGAGTTGAGGGTGAGGGGGTGAGGGGGTGAGGGGGTCCCTTCTCAGGGCCATCCAATCCCTGTATGACCAAAGCGAGAGCTGTGTCCGGGTTCTCGGCAGTAAGTCGGACTCGTTCCAGGTTCTGGAGGGTCGGCCTCCACCAGGGCTGCGCCTTGTCACCAATCCTGTTTGTAGTATTTATGGACAGGATATCGAGGCGTAGTCGGGCGGGGGTTGCAGTTCGGTGGGCTCGGGATCTCTAACTGAAGTTAGCTGCATTCAATAACTTCTTCTGTGTTCTTCACCGTGGCAGCCGCGTTAGCAGAGTTACCATGGAAACACTGGTACAAATACAGGTTTGTCTCTCATATTTAATAATATACAGCTGTGTTAATAACAATTAAAACTGGACAAATCTCAGACGTGTGGACCGGCGCTGTGGGGGCTGCACGGAGAGTAAGAGCACCCTAGAGCCCTGTGAGCCAACAGACACTAACTAGCACCCTAGAGCCCTGTGAGCTAACAGACGCTAACTAGCACCCTAGAGCCCTGTGAGCTAACAGACACTAAGTAGCACCCTAGAGCCCTGTGAGCTAACAGACACTAAGTAGCACCCTAGAGCCCTGTGAGCTAACAGACACTAACTAGCACCCTAGAGCCCTGTGAGCTAACAGACACTAACTAGCACCCTAGAGCCCTGTGAGCTAACAGACACTAACTAGCACCCTAGAGCCCTGTGAGCTAACAGACACTAACTAGCACCCTAGAGCCCTGTGAGCTAACAGACACTAACTAGCACCCTAGAGCCCTGTGAGCTAACAGACACTAACTAGCACCCTAGAGCCCTGTGAGCTAACAGACACTAACTAGCACCCTAGAGCCCTGTGAGCTAACAGACACTAACTAGCACCCTAGAGCCCTGTGAGCTAACAGACACTAACTAGCACCCTAGAGCCCTGTGAGCTAACAGACACTAACTAGCACCCTAGAGCCCTGTGAGCTAACAGACGCTAACTAGCACCCTAGAGCCCTGTGAGCTAACAGACACTAAGTAGCACCCTAGAGCCCTGTGAGTTAACAGACACTAACTAGCACCCTAGAGCCCTGTGAGCTAACAGACGCTAACTAGCACCCTAGAGCCCTGTGAGCTAACAGACATTAACTAGCACCCTAGAGCCCTGTGAGCTAACAGAGACTAACTAGCACCCTAGAGCCCTGTGAGCTAACAGAGACTAACTAGCACCCTAGAGCCCTGTGAGCTAACAGACACTAACTAGCACCCTAGAGCCCTGTGAGCTAACAGAGACTAACTAGCACCCTAGAGCCCTGTGAGCTAACAGACGCTAACTAGCACCGACTAGCGCTGGTCACAGCTGTTGTCTCAGACGTGATCGTGATTATAATTTGATTAATTGTGCAGCCATAATATGAAACCTGAGATTTTTGTTTTCAATCCCATTCTGAGTTTGTCTAACAAATCTGGTGAATATCGGCCACCAGGGGGCGCTACAGGATATATAAATCCTAAAGACACCTGAGGAACCCTCTTCAGTCTGGAGTACCCTCTTTCCTTCACTCACCTCCTCCTCCCTGACACCTTTCCTCTTGCCCTTCTTCTTCTTCTTCTTCTTCTTCTCCTCCGTCTCCTTGTGTGTCTGCATGTACTCGGCGATCAGGTCCAGGTCCAGGTGGTCTTGTGGCTCCCATGTGTTCTCCTCACTGGAAAGGTGAGAGCAGACAGAAGAACATCTCCTCACACTTTGTTTTTAGACAATCCATTCTCCCTCTAATCAGCATTCCTATTATTCCTTTCTTCTATCGCCATCTTGGAAGGTTATTTGTGGGTCTGCACCGTAGAGTCTAAATACCAAACCTTCAACTTTGAGGGCGTGATACCATGCTGACACTTATTAACAATATGTACATATATTATATCTCTCAGGACCAAGACCACCAAGTATTAATATTATAGACTCATACTTACTCTGAGAACCCCTTCCATTTCAGCAGAAACTCTACTCTTCCCTTCACCACTCTGCGCTGCAACACCTTCTCCACCACATACTCCTCTTCCTCCTCCTCCTCCTTCACTGCTGCAGGCTGCTCCTCCTCTTCCTCCTCCACTGCTACAGGCTGCTCCTCCTCTTCCTCCTTCACTGCTGCTGGCTGCTCCTCCTCTTCCTCATTCACTGCTACAGGCTGCTCCTCCTCTTCATCCATTGCTACAGGCTGCTCCTCCTCTTCATCCTTCATTGCTACAGGCTGCTCCTCCTCTTCCTCCTTCACTGCTACAGGCTGCTCCTCCTCTTCCTCCTTCACTGCTGCTACAGGCTGCTCCTCCTCTTCCTCCTTCACTGCTGCTACAGGCTGCTCCTCCTCTTCCTCCTTCACTGCTACAGGCTGCTCCTCCTCCTCCTTTCCTGCTCCGGTCGCCATCTTGCCGTCTGCTGAAGAAGTCTTTGGTAGACCGGGGGGGGGGGCATGCAGAGACAATGACACCAGGGTTAGAAGAACTAATGGGAGGTGTGAGTGGATTCTAGCTGACCATGTTTTACTAGATGTATAGACACATACTGCACTCTCTGGAAATATTACAACTTCTTTACACCTTTTTATGTTACTGTATTTTATTATTGATTTTTTTTCCAGTTTCTTGTAATATCTGGACTATTTCAGGATTTTCTTTCTTGAAAAACTGAAGTACTGTGAAGTGAATTTCTCAGTAAAATAATGAATGCTTTAAGAAACCAGCACCATGGACGGCTAATTAGCCTGTTAGCTTCTGCCCGAGGCTGCTAGCATGTAAAACTCCTCTCAAACTGACTAAAAACACGGAAACATTACGTTAAATCAGACAAAACAACACACGTTAGAAGAGAGCTGAGACTTTAACGCCAGTGTGACGTCCTCTAGGGGACGGTCTCGCTGTGTTGTGTGTCTCTGACCCCGGGCTAGACGGGTTAGGTGAGATATAATACTGTCGGCTATTTGTTCTCCAATCATTTGGGCAATTAAGCCAACTCGATCTAACAAGCCAGGGGCCACATGGTCAGAGTGGGGTGTTGAACTAGTGACTGGTTGCCTATGTGGGTCACGTACATCAGTAATGTCAGGGGGACCAGTCGCAAAGTCAACCTTCTTCCCTCCTAATGCAGCGCTACTGCTAATAACAGGACTATCTAGAAAGGAAGCAGGTCTCTGCAGTACCCCCACCAACAGAAGCTGGAGTACGAGCTGGTGAATCAAGTGTAGCATTGCTCATTATGACTACAGTCTAAAACAAGAAAATAAACGGACCCTTAATAAAAACCAAACCAGAGCTGAGCTCGGGTCCTGTCCAACGTGTAAAGGACAACGCTGAGAGACGTCCTCCAGGAGACCCCAGTCCACGATGTCCAGAGGAACCCACCACAGTCCACGATGTCCAAAGGAACCCACCACAGTCCACGATGTCCAAAGGAACCCACCACAGTCCACGATGTCCGAAGGAACCCACCACAGTCCACGATGTCCGAAGGAACCCACCACAGTCCACGTTGTCCGAAGGAACCCACCACAGTCCACGTTGTCCGAAGGAACCCACCACAGTCCACGTTGTCCGAAGGAACCCACCACAGTCCACGTTGTCCAAAGGAACCCACCACAGTCCACAATGTCCAAAGGAACCCACCACAGTCCACGATGTCCAAAGGAACCCACCACAGTCCACGATGTCCAAAGGAACCCACCACAGTCCACGATGTCCGAAGGAACCCACCACAGTCCACGATGTCCAAACGAACCCACCACAGTCCACGATGTCCAAAGGAACCCACCACAGTCCACGATGTCCAAACGAACCCACCACAGTCCACGATGTCCAAAGGAACCCACCACAGTCCACGATGTCCAAAGGAACCCACCACAGTCCACGATGTCCGAAGGAACCCACCACAGTCCACGATGTCCAAAGGAACCCACCACGGTCCGTCGACGGCAGGAAGACGTCCACTCACCTAACGGCGGTCACGGCACCAATGTGACGGTCCTCTGCGGGACAGCCTCGCTGTGTGTGTGTGTGTGTGTGTGTGTGTGTGTGTGTGAAGCTGCGTCTGCGTACAGGGAAACCAGACCGGATCAGGGAGGCACGTTGACGTCCCAGACAGAGACACACGCAGCCCACAGCAGCTATCAGGAGACCTGCTCGTTGCTATTAACCATCTAACTGGGATCGTATAGTGGGACGGTTGTTTTTAACAGAAGTAGAACGAGAATGGTTCATAAAGCTTCGTCTATTTCACAGTAAAATGTAAAAGAAATGAAATAAAACCCTCAACTCCTAAAAGGCTTTCTAGTGTTTAGAAATCCAGTATTTTAATAGTAGGCTACGCTGGCTTGGAGTCCAGAACACAGCTCCTACATCAACACTGCACAGTCTCATCTAACCTTACATTTACACATAAAGTCCATAACAGTGACCTGCATATGGGGGACCAGACCGGATCAGGCCAGCACGCGGACATCAGGGACAGAGACACAAGCAGCGGGTCAGACGGAGGAAACAATGCTAAATTAGCTACATTAGCATTCAGCTCTGAGATTAGCATTAGCATTCAATGCTAAACTACATCACAACTACACAGGAGGAGAAGACACTGTGTGGGGCTTTAAAACGTTTCGGCTGACATGGTCTCTGCAGCGTTTACCGTCATCAGGAGTTCTGCTGGACGTTACCCAGAATTCATCACTGTAAGCCCTGCAGCGCGATGTGAAGATTTACAGCGAAGCTAGCAGCGGAGCTAACAACGGAGCTAGCCCGGCGTGTTGACGCATGCGCCGCTCGGGCTTCTATTCGCTTATTGTCCGCACGCGCTCTGGCTGCCGTGTAAAAGAGCAGTTATTAAGATATTTACCTGACCGCGTGCGGGTTCACCTGGAGCTCTGTCTCCGGAAGAACTCACCTAGAAGCTCGGACGCTAACAAACACACAGCCAGCCCACACTTCCGGTTTCCTTTAAGTCGGGCTTTTCAGATTAAAGTGTAAAAGCCAGAAGGCGCCGCCTGCAGGTCAGGAGGGGAACAGCAGCTGACATCCAGCTGTTACCCCTCGGGGGGGGGGGGGCTTCTCTCTCATTTCATCCATTTAACCCTTTCTATCAGAACATTTGGCTTTTCTTTCACCAAATGGCCCAAAAGTACCACAGAAGGTTCCTGGAAACCTTTCACGAGTAATTTTTATTGAATTTTTGGTGTTTTCATTATTTTTATATAATTATCCTGATGTCACTTTGACAGTCTGATTATCCATGTTAATAATCACTACTTTTAGTGTGTATAGAGCAGCATATCTCCACCAGACTCCATGTAAATAATCACTACTTTTAGTGTGTATAGAGCAGCATATCTCCACCAGACTCCATGTAAATAATCACTACTTTTAGTGTGTATAGAGCAGCATATCTCCACCAGACTCCATGTAAATAATCACTACTTTTAGTGTGTATAGAGCAGCATATCTCCACCAGACTCCATGTAAATAATCACTACTTTTAGTGTGTATAGAGCAGCATATCACCACCAGACTCCATGTAAATAATCACTACTTTTAGTGTGTATAGAGCAGCATATCTCCACCAGACTCCATGTAAATAATCACTACTTTTAGTGTGTATAGAGCAGCATATCTCCACCAGACTCCATGTAAATAATCACTACTTTTAGTGTGTATAGAGCAGCATATCTCCACCAGACTCCATGTAAATAATCACTACTTTTAGTGTGTATAGAGCAGCATATCTCCACCAGACTCCATGTAAATAATCACTACTTTTAGTGTGTATAGAGCAGCATATCACCACCAGACTCCATGTAAATAATCACTACTTTTAGTGTGTATAGAGCAGCATATCTCCACCAGACTCCATGTAAATAATCACTACTTTTAGTGTGTATAGAGCAGCATATCTCCACCAGACTCCATGTAAATAATCACTACTTTTAGTGTGTATAGAGCAGCATATCACCACCAGACTCCATGTAAATAATCACTACTTTTAGTGTGTATAGAGCAGCATATCTCCACCAGACTCCATGTAAATAATCACTACTTTTAGTGTGTATAGAGCAGCATATCACCACCAGACTCCATGTAAATAATCACTACTTTTAGTGTGTATAGAGCAGCATATCTCCACCAGACTCCATGTAAATAATCACTACTTTTAGTGTGTATAGAGCAGCATATCTCCACCAGACTCCATGTAAATAATCACTACTTTTAGCGTGTATAGAGCAGCATATCTCCACCAGACTCCATGTAAATAATCTGTTGTCTCATTTATAAAACTGCATGTAGGATCTTTACTGAAAGTGTTCGTACACCCAAAAGCCAAAAATAAATCAGATTTATAAAACCGTGCGCATGCTCATCTGTAAGTAATATTCTGTTTATAAATCACATATTACCTACAAGTGTCCTCTTATCCCTCCCTGTACACGCCCACTTTTAATTTTAATAATATGTTGATATTTAAAGGATAACTTGTGTATATTTCAACCTGGACTCTATCCCCCGTACTCACGATATTAACGATATTAACACACACACACACACACACACACACACACAGACACTCATTTTATACTTTAGTTTCATCTTTCAAAGTCTTAAAGCACGATGATGAAAAACATGACTGAGATTTTATTATTTACAGAAACGTAGCTGATCAGCGATGCCGTAACATGAATATGTGATGATGATGATGATGATGATGATGATGATGGTGATGGTGATGATGATGATGATGATGATGATGATGATATGAAGCAGACGGTCGATCTGTTATTCGGAGGAACAGGAAACGTCACCGACGATCACGTCTTCTGTCTGCTTCTGGCCCACCTGTCTTCTGATTGGCTGATCCTGTGGAGGGGGCGGGGCCAGAAGCCTGGAGGGGAGCAATCACATTTAGGAAAAGCTGGAAACACACACACACACAAACACAAACACACACACACACACACACACACACACACAGTCACACAGACACAGACACACACTCTCTCTCTCACACACACTAACACACAGACTACTCTGATTACTGTATAGTACTCTGAGTACTGTATAGTACTCTGATTACTAACCCACCTGCCCCCCCCGCCCCCGTCCACAGAAGACGGTGGTCAGGCCGCTGGTTGCCGGGACGACGCGTCGGAGGCTTCGTGTCCTCGACTGTTTCAGCTCTGACAGCAGCTCAGGACTGGAGAGAGACAGACGGTCTGGACACACACACACACAGAGACACACACAGAGACACACACACACACACACACACACACACACACACACAGACACACACACACAGAACACACACACACAGAGACACAGACACACACACACACACACACACACACACAGAAACACACACACACACACAGAGACACACACACACACACACACACACACACACACACACACACACAGAGACACACACACACACACACACACACACACACAGAGACACACACACACACACACACAGAGACACACACACAGAGACAGAGACACACACACAGAGACAGAGACACACACACACACACACAAATAATAATAATAATAATAATAATAATAATTCGATTTGATTTAACATTTGAATGAATGTGAGGCGACTGTCCACCAGAGGGCGCTGCTTCACCCCCAGCTCACCTCGCCTGCTGTCGCTGCTGGGAGGAGGAGAAGAAGAAGACGAGGAGGGACTTCCTGTGGAGGAGGGGGGGGAGGAGGGTGGGGAGGAGGGGAGGGTTCACCGTCTTCACCGTGAGAGCCAAATCTGTTCCGACACTCTGGAAACAGAAAGAAAGGATGAGACGGAGAGATGGACCCCGATCAGCTTTTATTTTGAAAAGCAGTACAGCATGACCCCGATCGGCTTTTATTTTGAAAAGCAGTACAGCACGACACGATCGGCTTTTATTTTGAAAAGCAGTACAGCATGACCCCGATCGGCTTTTATTTTGAAAAGCAGTACAGCATGACCCCGATCGGCTTTTATTTTAAGAAGCAGTACAGCACGACACGATCGGCTTTTATTTTGAAAAGCAGTACAGCACGACACGATCGGCTTTTATTTTAAAAAGCAGTACAGCACGACACGATCGGCTTTTATTTTGAAAAGCAGTACAGCACGACACGATCGGCTTTTATTTTGAAAAGCAGTACAGCATGACTCCAATGAGCTTTTATTTTGAAAAGCAGTACAGCATGACCCCGATGGCGCCAGTGTGAAGAAGGAGTCGGTGTAAAGATGGAGCCGGTGGAGTCGGTGTAAAGATGGAGTTGGTGTGAAGATGGAGCAGCAGAGACGTCTCGGCCTTGTTTGTGTACGATCGCTCTTCTCAACATTCGAGCCTCGATCCTGACGTTCTCTCTAACTTCTATTATTGAACACCAATCAGAGGCCAGAGGCCAGGGTGAACACCAATCAGAGGCCAGAGGCCAGGGTGAACACCAATCAGAGGCCAGAGGCCAGGGTGAACACCAATCAGAGGCCAGAGGCCAGGGTGAACACCAATCAGAGGCCAGAGGCCAGGGTGAACACCAATCAGAGGCCAGAGGCCAGGGTGAACACCAATCAGAGGCCAGGGTGACCACCAATCAGAGACCAGGGTGACCACCAATCAGAGGCCAGGGTGACCACCAATCAGAGGCCAGGGTGACCACCAATCAGAGACCAGGGTGACCACCAATCAGAGGCCAGGGTGACCACCAATCAGAGGCCAGGGTGACGACCAATCAGAGGCCAGAGGCCAAGGTGAACACCAATCAGAGGCCAGAGGCCAGTCTGAACACCAATCAGAGGCCAGAGGCCAGTCTGAACACCAATCAGAGGCCAGGGTGACCACCAATCAGAGGCCAGGGTGAACACCAATCAGAGGCCAGGGTGACCACCAATCAGAGACCAGGGTGACCACCAATCAGAGGCCAGGGTGACCACCAATCAGAGACCAGGGTGACCACCAATCAGAGGCCAGGGTGACCACCAATCAGAGGCCAGGGTGACCACCAATCAGAGGCCAGGGTGACCACCAATCAGAGGCCAGGGTGACCACCAATCAGAGGCCAGGGTGACACTAAACTGCATTTATGCCAAAAACTGTTTTTTTCTAAAAACCCAGCTGAAGTTTTTCGTCTCTTTGTGGTGGTTTTTGGCTGCGTGTGCTCGGCATGCTGGGTAATCTGTCTACGTCACAGGAGACAGGAAACAGGAAATGAGGTCACCTTGTAGGAACTGAGCCTGCAGCTCTGGACTCCTCAGAGACAGACGAGGAAGAGGAGGAGGAGACGAAGATGATGATGATGAAGGCTCCATGATGGACGTCTGCTGCTGAGATATACAATAAATTATAATATATATAATAATGTACTATATATACACACACAGTATACATATATATATACATATATACATATATATATGTATGTACATACATATATATATGTATATATGTATATATATACATACATATATATATATATATATATACATATATATATATTTGTTTGTAATAAACAAATATATATATATATTTGTATATAATAAACAGAACTCCCATTAAAGGTCTGCAGACTTCTTCTTCTTGTAATTCATATTTTAAGAAGTCAATAAATGAAGAAAAGTTGTTTAGAGAAAAAGTCTGAATGTTAATCTACAGACTCACAGGGTGAAGCTCCTCGGGTCGTCGCGGCGACGGCGGTGTGACGGAGACTTCCTGCAGCCGGGACAAAGTCCACACACACACACACACACACACAGAGAGAGACACACAAAAACACACACTGTGTGTATGTCTGTATGTCTGTGTGTGTGTGACTGTGTATATGTCTCCGTGTGTGTGTGTGTGTGTGTCTGTGTATATGTCTCTGTGTGTGTGTGTGTGTGTGTCTGTGTATATGTCTCTGTGTGTGTGTGTGTGTGTGTGTGTGTCTGTATATGTCTCCGTGTGTGTGTGTGTGTGTGTGTGTGTTTGCATTCAGGAAAACTTTATGCCAAACACGGAGTCAAAAGTCCACATTAATTATTGACATGCTTAATGGCGTTGTCGCCATGGATACCAGGAAGGAAAAAGAGTCAAGTGGACTCATTACTTTCCCCCCTCTCTCCAACTCCAGTAGATAGATCAGATGATTACCATAGTACCTGATGCTGGTCACCCATCCACCCACCCACTTACCTACCCACCCACCCATCCACCCACCCACCCACCCACCTACGCAGCTACCCATCCACCCACCCACCCACCTACGCAGCTACCCATCCACCCACCCACCTACCCACCTACCCACCTACGCAGCTACCCACCCACCTACCCTACCCACCCATCCACCCACCCACCTACCTACGCAGCTACCCACCCACCCACTTACCTACCCACCCATACCACCCACCCACCCACCCACCTACGCAGCTACCCACCCACCCACCCACCTACCCTACCCACCCACCTACGCAGCTACCCACCCACCCACTTACCTACCCACCCATACCACCCACCCACCTACCTACGCAGCTACCCACCCACCTACCCACCCACCTACGCAGCTACCCACCTACCCACCCACCCACTTACCCACCTACCCACCCATACCACCCACCCACCTACCCACCCACCCACCTACCTACGCAGCTACCCACCCACCCACCTACCCTACCATCCACCCATCCACCGCAAATTGACACCAGAGACCTTTCTCTTTAATGAACTTTATTTACAAACAAAAACATGGACATCTGGATGTAGAGATAGGGGGGGGGGGTCTGCGAGGCTCCCGGAGAAGACGATGCAGTCAGAGAGTCCACTTCAAACACCTGCACACACACACACACACACACACACACACACACACACACACACACAAGAATTCAATTAATACATCACTTTTTCTGTGTCTCTCTGTGTGTGTGTGTACCGTGTCTCTGTGTGTGTGTGTGTGTGTGCGTGTGTGTGTGCGTGTGTACCGTGTCTCTGGGTGTGTGTGTGTGTGTGTACCGTGTCTCTGGGTGTGGGTGTGTGTGTGTGGGTGTGTGTACCATGTCTCTGTGTGTGTACCGTGTCTCTGTGTGTGTGTGTGTGTGTGTACCGTGTCTCTGTGTGTGTGTGTGTGTGTGTGTGTGTGTGTACCATGTCTCTGTGTGTGTGTGTGTGTGTGTGTGTGTACCGTGTCTCTGTGTGTGTACCGTGTGTGTGTGTGTGTACCGTGTCTCTGTGTGTGTGTGTGTGTGTGTGTGTGTGTGTGTGTGTACCGTGTCTGTGTGTGTGTGTGTGTGTACCGTGTCTGTGTGTGTACCGTGTCTCTGGGTGTGTGTGTGTGTGTGTGTGTACCATGTCTCTGTGTGTGTACCGTGTCTCTGGGTGTGTGTGTGTGTGTGTGTGTACCGTGTCTCTGGGTGTGTGTGTGTGTGTGTACCGTGTCTCTGGGTGTGGGTGTGTGTGTGTGGGTGTGTGTACCATGTCTCTGTGTGTGTACCGTGTCTCTGTGTGTGTGTGTGTGTGTAATGTGTCTCTGTGTGTGTGTGTGTGTGTACCACTCTGTGTGTGTGTGTGTGTGTGTGTGTGTACCGTGTCTCTGTGTGTGTACCGTGTGTGTGTGTGTGTACTGTGGTCTCTGTGTGTGTGTGTGTGTGTGTGTGTGTGTGTGTGTACCGTGTCTCTGTGTGTGTGTGTGTGTGTCTGTGTGTGTGTACCGTGTCTCTGGGTGTGTGTGTGTGTGTGTACCATGTCTCTGTGTGTGTACCGTGTCTCTGGGTGTGTGTGTGTGTGTGTGTACCGTGTCTCTGTGTGTGTGTGTGTGTGTACCGTGTCTCTGTGTATGTGTGTGTGTGTACCGTGTCTATGTGTGTGTGTGTGTGTACCGTGTCTGTGTGTGTGTACCGTGTCTCTGGGTGTGTGTGTGTGTGTGTGTGTGTGTGTGTACTATGTCTCTGTGTGTGTACTCGTGTCTCTGGGTGTGTGTGTGTGTGTGTGTACCATGTGTCTCTGTGTGTGTGTGTGTGTGTGTAAGTGTCTCTGTGCATGTGTGTGTGTGTAACCGGTCTATGTGTGTGTGTGTGTGTGTGTGTGTGTGTGTGTGTGTGTGTACCGTGTCTCTCGGTGTGTGTGTGTGTGTGTGTGTGTGTACCGTGTCTCTCGGTGTGTGTGTGTGTGTGTGTACCCTAGTCTCCCGTGTGTGTGTGTGTGTGTACCTCGTGTCTCCCGGTGTGTGTGTGTGTGTGTACCGTGTCTCCCGGTGTGTGTGTGTGTGTGTACCGTGTCTCCTGGTGTGTGTGTGTGTGTGTACCGTGTCTCTCGTGTGTGTGTGTGTGTGTGTGTGTGTGTGTGTCCTGTAACCGTGTCTCTCGTGTGTGTGTGTGTGTGTGTGTGTGTGTGT
>JABXJD010003122.1:0-35605 GCA_013375575.1 Percina caprodes | reverse complement strand
AAGTCCTCTGCAGTTTGATCCAATATTAAGAAACTGATTTGTGATTATGTGACTGTCGCCCCCCTCTCACAGGACTTCTATCTGTGAGCACTATGCGAGGACAGCTCTCTGTACGACAAGGAGATTAAAGAGCTTATGGAGCTCAGACAGGTTAATAAATGCACTCATACAACTTCATACAAAACTAACTTCAATCGTTTTTGTTTGGTAGTGCATCTGTTTTTCATTGTGGGGGTTGTAGAAAGTCAGTGCAAAACTATGAGAGAAAAAGATTGTAGGATTTACTTTAAAATATCTCAAAGGCCTGAAATGTACACGTTAGAAACTTGCAGCCTCCTTGAAGTTATGTGTCTTTGACATTAGATATTTACTGTATGTGTGCTGTTGTTTGGGTAAGGCCATGCGTACACCCAGTCGTAACCAGGCCGGCCTGGAGCTCCTGATGGAGTACTACAACCAGCTGTACTACCTGGACCAGCGCTTCTTCCCTCAACACAGGAACCTGGGTGTGCACTTCCACTGGTAAGGGACATGAGCCCTATTTTTGTGAAAGCCTGATGGTTATTCAATCCAGACATACTCTATTATAAAAAAAGTGTTATAAAAGTAAGAGCCCTGGAGTTGACATGGAGGGAATATATGTATATTCCTGCCATGTCACCTCCGGGACTCTTTTTTTTTTCCATTACTTTTTTCGACAACAGACCGTACTATGACTTTTTTGGACATACTATGACTTTTTTGGATGTACTATACTATGACTTATCACTAACTATACTATCTTTTTTAACTAACTATACTATGTTCTGACTTTTTTTTTTAATTACAATACTGACTTTTGTATCACTTTTTTCGACATACTATACCATGACTTTTTAATCACTTTTTTCTTTGACATACTATACTATGACTTTTTTTCGACATACTACACTGTCTTTTCTATGACTTTTTTTCGACACAATATACCACGACTTTTTATGACATACTATGCTATGACTTTTTATGACTTTTTCAACATACTATACTATTACTTTTATGACTTTTTCAACATACTATACTAGGAATTTTTATGACTTTTCTTCATACTATACTATGACTTTTTACAACTTTTTCTTCATACTATACTATGACTTTTTATGACTTATTTCTTCATTTTATACTATGAATTTTTATCACTTTTTTCAACATACTATACTATTACTTTTTCATGACTTTTTTTCAACATACTATACAATGACTTTTAATCACTTTTTTTCATCATACTATACTATAACTTTTTTCGACATACAATACTATAATTTTTTATGACTTGTTTTTTCATACAATGACTTTTTATGACTTTTTTCAACATACTATGACTTTTTATGACTTTTATTCAACATACTATGCTATGAATTTTTATCACTTTTTCGACATACTCTGACTTTTTTGACATACTATACTATGACTTTTAATCACTTTTTTTCAACATACTATACTATGACTTTTCTTCATACTATACTATGACTTTTATCACTTTTTCTAACATACTATACTATTAATTTTTAATCACTTTTTTCGACATACTATACTATTACTTTTTCATGACTTTTTTCATCATACTATACTATAACTTTTTTCGACATACTATACTATAATTTTTATGACTTGTTTTTCATACAATGACTTTTTATGACTTTTTCAACATACTATGACTTTTTATGACTTTTTCAACATACTATACTATGACTTTTTCAACATACTTTATTATATCTTTTCTATGACTTTTTTCAACATGCTATACTATGACTTTTTAATCACTTTTTTCTATATACTAATTACTTTTTTTCGACATACTATACTATGAATTTTTTTCGACATACTATACTAAGACTTTTTTCAACATACTATACTATGACATTTTTCAACATACTTTATTATATCTTTTCTATGACTTTTTTGACATGCTATACTATGACTTTTTAATCACTTTTATCAAAATACTATGCTATGACTTTTTATCACTTTTTTCTTCATTTTATACTAGGGGTGTGACGAGACGCTTACTCCACGAGACGAGACACATCACGAGATTGGGTTCACGAGAACGAGACGAGATTTTTAAAAAAAATTTAAAGAAATCCTCGATGAAATATATGAATGGAAAATAGTTTTTTATTCAACTGAAAAATCACAAAATGCAAAACAATTTAGGTGCATTTTGAAATCAACTATTAATGATGAATGTTATTTAACTTTTTTTTACTATTTTAATGAATTATATGCAGTAAAGGACGTGCAAACACTGCAAAATGTTTTGTATAAACTCTACCAACTGGCTTCTGCCCTGTACAATTTCACACGAGAAATCTAACTCCTTGCACTTACCGGTGGCAGAGATGCAAAGGCTTTTAGAGTTGTTGCCCTTTTAATGTTTTCGTTATGGGTAATAGTTAGTAGAGAGCTGTGGTGGTGCTGTAAGTGTTTTTGCATAGTGCTCGTGTTAGCGGTATACGGCATTTTTTTCTTACAATGTTTACATATTGTGTTTGTCTTGTCTGTCACTCTTTCGCCGTTTATCATTTCCGCAGGAAAACCAAAATGTTGCCACACAAATGATTTAAAAGTGGCAGGGGGATCTTCAATAGTAATTTCACGCTCCATCACGCTGACATCACATCGCCTCACGAGACAACTTTTCACCTCGACGAGAAATCTCATCACGTTTTAATCTCGTCACACCCTTATTTTATACTATGACTTTTTTTCAACATACTATACTATTAGTTTTTCATGACTTTTTTTCAACATACTATGCTATGAATTTTTATGACTTTTTCGACATACTATGACTTTTTATGACTTTTTTCGACATACTATGACTTTTTTCAACATACTATACTATGACTTTTTTCAACATACTATACTATGACTTTTTTCAACATACTATACTATGACTTTTTCAACATACTATACTATGACTTTTTTCAACACACTTTATTATATCTTTTTTATGACTTTTTTCGACATGCTATACTATTACTTTTTTCAACATACTATACTATCACTTTTTTTCGACATACTATACTATTACTTTTTTCAACATACTATACTATGACATTTTTCAACATACTTTACTATATTTTTTTCTATGACTTTTGTCGACATGCTATATTATGACTTTTTAATCACTTTTTTCAATATACTATACTATGACTTTTTTTCAACATACTATACTATGACTTTTTCAACATACTATACTATGACTTTTTCGACCTACTATACTATGACTTTTTTTCAACATACTATACTATGACTTTTTATGACTTATTCATTTTATACTATGACTTTTTCAACATACTATATACTATGACTTTTTTTCAAAATACTATACAATGATTTCTTTCGACACAATATACCACAACTTTTTTTTACATACCATGCTATGACTTTTTATCACTTTTTCCAACATACTATACTATGACTTTTTAATCACTTTTTTTCGACATACTATACTATGACTTTTTCGACATACTATACTATGACTTTTTCGACATACTATACTATGACTTTTTCGACATACTATACTATGAATTTTTTTCGACATACTATACTGACTTTTTTTCGACATACTATACTATGACTTTTTTCGACATACTATACTATGATTTTTTGACTTTTTACGACTTTTTTCTTCATACTATACTATGAATTTTTATCACTTTTTCAAAATACTATACTATGATTTCTTTCGACACAATATACCACGACTTTTATGACATACTATGCTATGACTTTTTATCACTTTTCCAACATACTATACTATTACTTTTAATCACTTTTTTCGACATCCTATACTATGACTTTTTCGACATCCTATACTATAACTTTTTTGACATACTATACTATGACTTTTTCAACATACTTTAATATATCTTTCCTATGACTTTTATTACTTTTTCCAACATACTATTACTTTTTAATCACTTTTTTTCGACATACTATACTATGAATTTTTTTGACATACTATACTATGACTTTTTGACTTTTTTCTTAATACTATGACTTTTTATGACTTTTTACAACATATTCTACTATGACGTTTTTTCTCCATATATACTATGACTTTTTTATGACTTTTTTTCTTCATTTTATACTATGAATTTTTATCACTTTTTTCAACATACTATACTATGACTTTTTCATGACTTTTTTTCAACATACTATGCTATGAATTTTTATGACTTTTTCGACATACTCTGACTTTTTTGACATACTATACTAGGATTTTTTTATGACTTGTTTTCTTCATACATTGACTTTTTATCACTTTTTTTTTCGACATACTATACTATCACTTTTTTCGACATACTATATTATGACTTTTTATGACTTTTTTTCTTCATACTATGCTATTAATATTTAGCACTTTTTTGACATACTATACCATGACTTTATATCACTTTTTTCAACATAATATACTATGACCTTATTGGACATACTATAACTTTTTTTGACATACTATACTGCGACTTTTTATCACTTTTTTGACATACTATAATGCGATAACTTTTTTTTTTGGGGAATTTATATGACTTACTGTATTATGACTTTTAATGACTTTTTATGACATACTATACTATGACTTTTCTCCGTGTTTGCGTGGGTTTCCTCCGGGTGCTCCGGTTTCTTCCCACCATAAAAACATCCATCCATCCATCCATCCATCCATCCATCTTCATCCGCTTATCCGGTATCGGGTCGCGGGGGCAGCAGCTCCAGCAGGGGACCCCAAACTTCCCTTTCCCGAGCCATATCAACCAGCTCCGACTGGGGGATTCCGAGGCGTTCCCAGGCCAGGTTGGAGATATAATCTCTCCACCTAGTCCTGGGTCTTCCCCGAGGCCTCCTCCTAGCTGGACGTGCCTGGAACACCTCCCTAGGGAGGCGCCCAGGAGGCATCCTCACCAGATGCCCGAACCACCTCAACTGGCTCCTTTAGACGCGAAGGAGCAGCGGCTCTACTCCGAGCTCCTCTCGGATGACCGAGCTTCTCACCCTATCTCTAAGGGAGACGCCAGCCCCCCTCCTGAGGAAACCCATTTCGGCCGCTTGTACCCTCGACCATAAAAACATGCATGCTTAAAATTAGCCGACTGGCTAACACTGACGCATTTACAGAAATGTTTATTGTGCATTGTCCTAATCAAATAAATCTACTACTATTTTTTTTAAATCACTTTTATTGATACTATACTAAGATTTTTTTCACCAGTTTTTTCGACATACTATAAGAAATATTTTTTCAACATACTATGAACATATACTTTATAATAATAATGTATCCTTTCCTACTTTATCCTTATTTTATACTGTATATAATATATGATTAATGAGACGGTTAATGACACACAAACAGAATGCATGAAGTAATTTTATTTGTCCTTCTCCATCACTCAGGTATGACTCTCTGACAGGGGTCCCATCGTGTCAGCGTACGTTGGCCTTTGAAAAAGGAAGTGTGTTGTTTAACATCGGTGCCCTATACACACAGATCGGAGCACGGCAGGACCGCTCTGTAACAGCCGGCATAGACCGAGCTGTAGATGCCTTTCAGAGAGCTGCAGGTATTGCACCAGTACAGACTTACCTGAAGCATTGTTTTGCATTGTTCACCTTATCTGCTAAAATATATACTCTACATATTTTTCACATAGGGCAACAACAAACTGTTTTCCTCATAATTTAATCTATGTAATATTTTCATTAATGAATACATGCTTTATTCTATTCAATGCCAAAAAAAATGAGATGGACCATTATAAGAGCCCAGGTTGACATCTTCAAAGCTTGTTTTGTGACTAAAACCAAAAGCTTTTCAATTGATATCCTCAACTATAAGAACCTGAGACCTCCCAATGTTCAGCGTTCTTGCTTAATTCATACATTGAGTAGTTGATCAATTAAATAAGAAAATAATGTTTTTGGATATTTGTTTGTTTATGTCCTTTCCATGCTTAACCTTTTTCAGGTGCATTTAATTACCTTAAAGAGAATTTCTCTAACGCTCCCAGTCTGGACATGAGTGGTCCGTCGCTCTGCATGCTGGTAAGGCTAATGATTGCCCAGGTGCAGGAGTGTGTATTTGAGCGTGTCACACTCACCACACAGGACACACACTTCACTTCCCAACTCCGCCTGGCACAAGAGGCTGCACGGGTGAGATAACACGTCTCTGGTTGTGTTCTGTTGTCACTGTCCCTATCTCCCTATTCTCACTCTGAACGTGTGTCCTGTAGGTGTCAGACGTCTACATGTTAGTGCAGCAGACCATGACGCAGCCTCTGATGAAGGACTACGTGCCGTTTTCTTGGGCCTCCATGGTTCAGGTCAAATCTGAACACTTCCGTGCTCTTTCGCACTACTATGCTGCTGTTGCACTCTGTGATCACACGTGTAAGTCACACCTAACCACACAGGATATTTCATTACATATATTTTAGTGGGTGTTTTTACACGATTGCAACCTCTTCAAACACATTCAGTTGTTTTAATATTAATTGCCTTTTTTTGCACATAAGAGATGAGTACATGTTATACTGTATACAAAACATGTACAGCTTAATAACACTGTGCAGAAGAGATGGCAAGCTGAGGGCTCGTACAAACAGCCACCCATACAACTAAAAGCAAGATAAAGATAAACAAAAGATCTGAGTTATAAACAATGACGGACGGATACACTTAACGCTTTTGTAGTGCAGACTTTGTCCAGTTCAGTTGGTGATATTTTTCATTAAGACTAATGTTTCTTGTGGCTGGATGGTAAGCAAACTATTAGCTGCCGAGGCAATTTCTTTTTTTTTTTTTTTTTTTTATTTTGAACATGTAACATGCATGTAAAAAAAATATATAATTAACATAAAGCAAACTCTCTATTTACAAACTGTCATAAAAACATAAGTAAACAACATTAATAAATATCCGAAAAGGAGTAAAAAGAACATATATATATATATATATACACACACACACACACTCCATCTCATTAACTCAATACTTACATATAAACTCACAATCAACTATTCCAATGCTATAATGCTATTCAGAAGGGTAATAGTAGGTTTTAAATAATAATAATAATCTTTATTTGTAGAGCACTTTTCAAAAACAAGTTACAATGAACTTTTACTGACCAAAAGATAATTAAATTAACTCAGTTATAAGACACTTGAATGTTAAGTGTTAAAAGCCGCTTCTTTCTATACACAATTAATATTAATTCACTGCTCATTCTTTGATTATCCTAACCCAAAACAACTATGTATCTCACACGTTAAGTTGGAATGTCTTGTTCTGTAGTGTCTGCTGAGGAGGACGAGGGTGATGAGGAAGCAGAGAAGGCTTTCCTCCAGTTCTATGTCAATGTTCCTCCAGGTCCACCGCTCAGCCAGGTGTTACGAGACCCTGAAAAAAGAAGAAAGCTTGGTGAGTTCAAGGAATATGTTTATATTTAGGGTTCTAGTACAAACACAAAATACAAGTATGAACCTAAAAATGCTATATAATAGGTCCCCCTTTAACACTCCTCCTTTAATGTCTGCTTACACTTATGCAGGTAAAGCTCACCTGCGGCGTGCAGTAATCAGACATGAGGAGGCCATGCGTGTCCACAGTCTGTGTAAGATCCTGAGGAAGATGGACATCCTGCAGGATGTGCTGTCTCTCACACACAAACGCTCTTTGGACAAGTACTCAGAACTGGACAGAGAGGACGACTTTGATGAAACTGCAGAGGCTCCAGAGATTCAGTGTAAGTATCTGTGTCTAAGTCGTATCAATAATATGACTCGATGGTTAAATAACAGTACGCGATTGTGGTTTCTTCTGTCGACAGCTCAAACCCATCAGAAACCAGAAATCACTCCAATCAACTTCTCTACAGTCCAAGTTACTGATATATTCCAAAGACTGGTAAGACATATTCATTATAAGAACAGTCTGATAGTAAGATCGGTCTGATATTAAGAAGGTCGTTTAAAAACGGCAGAACCACCTACTGGTACCTGAGCTGAAGATGGCTCTTCCCTGTGCTGCAGGGGCCTCTGTCAGTGTTTTGTGCACGAGCTCGCTGGGGTCCGTACGTGTGATCTGCCTGCAGAAGAGAGAGGCGGACTGGGTCTCACGCTCAGAGGAGACTCCCCCGTCCTGGTGGCTGGAGTGGTGCCTGGAGGCTGTGCAGCGGTAAGACAGACTCCACTGACCATTCATGTGCATCAGTTACAGCAGAACCGCTCATCTTCCACATCCTGGAAAACTATGAGATGGTTAGAAGCAGTACAGAAACACACACACAACTTGCTTGGTCTCCTTTGTGGTGCAGGGAATTAAATTCCAAGATCCGCTCCAAAAAGAAAAGAAAATTTACATTTCACTTCTGCATTTAATTAATTTGTTGATGTTTCAGTCTCAGGGACCTTTTTCAAGACGCCTCAACTTGAGAAACGTTTTCTGAGATAGGTCCTTGGGGCTGATACATCGCCAAATGCAGAGGTATAATTTTCTTTTTGAAAGGGTTAGAAGCAGTTAAAAAGTTAGATTCCTAAGATCCGCAACTACTTCACTAGTACGTTGGATTTTTAAGAAAGAAAAGCAATGCTGTTTTATGAATTAGTCCATAACTCGCAGCTCATTTAAAGGAGAAATCCGGTGCAAAATTAAGAGTTAATAACACATTTAACACAGGTGACCGTTCTCTGGGATTTGTTTTCATGCTAATCAGATGTGATCAGTTTTAGCACAAACCTTTAATTAGCTTACAAAGCTAATCGTTGGGGCACTAACAAGGCTCAAAATAGCACCACACTTCCACTGTAGCATAATGAGGGTCCCTACATGTAAACCAAAGCATTGAGAACTTTGTAGGTGTACAGACAATTTATTAAAAAGATAGTTTATAAAGAAAGTATCATTCACGTATACAGGCAGGCGCCATCTTGGAAAACAGTCACGATGAGTCGAACGCCGAGCAACCAGCAACTAGCTCAAGCACAGCATTCATTGTTTGACTGATCGTGACTTACAAAGTTATCAGTGCTTACGGCAGAACATAAACTTGCAAGTAAATTGGCATTGCTCATTAAAATGTCAGCAAGGTGGAAGTATTTTTAACTAGAAAGTGAAAGCAGTCCAACATCCACTTGCAATATCTGCGATACAATCGTTTCACGAGGCGGTACAGACATCGTATTGAGACCCGGTATTGGCAGATATTCAATATTTTAAATCGGCTTAAGCGTGGGCGCCAAGAAACACTGATTGGGACATCCCTACTTTTTTTGTTTGTGTGTCGCGCAGGAGGCCGGCTTAAGAGAAGGAGACTACATAGTAGCGGTGGATGGACAGGACTGTAAATGGGCCAAGCATGGCGAGGTGGTCCACATGCTAAAGAGCTGCAGCGACAGAGGAGCGGAGCTCAGTGTGGTCACATTACACTCCCATGATACACAGGTGAGTGTGTGTGTGTGTTTGAGATGTCAGTGGCTGCTGTTTCAGTTGGCACATTCAAGATGAGCCAGGCCTGCGCAGAACCAATCACTGGCGATCGCCGCCCAAAGCGCGCCAGTTAGATTTGTTTCTAACTTGATCGCGACTTGCCGGACATCATGAACAAAGATAACCTCGAGAGATCAGGGCCGCAGTTTCGTGAGCCGGGCGCTGCAGTTGCTTTCTATTGACTGCAAGGGCCTGATGAGGAATGCCTGTCTCTCAGCTGATTGGTTAAAAATTGACTCAACATGACGACGTATTATATAAACTTTATGTTTTTGAATTGGAGGGATTTTAATTGCTATTTGTCTGATTTAAAGGATTATTCCGTCAGTAGATAGTGATGTTTTAGAAGTCCGAGAGACTAAATCCATTCGGATTACGGATCATCTACAGTCTGTTGTGTATTAACATCAGCGTGTAGAGCATTTTAACAGCTACTCTGTCTAAATAAATACAATTGGAGACTGTATACAAGCTGATAAATGGGTCTGATAAAAAAAATTTTAAATCAGAATTGGACCTAACAGGATGTGAGTGCTTCTGTGACTTCCTATTCAGACTGAAAACGGCTGTAAACTGTCCGACTCGCAGCTTTTTATCACCGCCCACTGCTGCCGCCGCCTGTTTTCGTCCACTTCACAAGCGAGGCGCAGCTCATCTCAAAGAAGACCTATTGTGTGTATGCTCACCTGTGCTGTGACCAAGCCATTACCTCTGTGTGTGTGTGTGTGTGTGTGTGTGTGTGTGTGTGTGTGTGTGTGTGCGTGTGCGTGTGTGTGCGTGTGCGCGCGCAGGTGGAGAGGAGGGCCATCATGCTATCACTAGGCAGCGATAAGGAAAACACTCGCCAGCGTCTGCTGGGTGGAGCTAAGGGCCAGAGCTCTGCCTCCTTGTTGAACTGGAACAGGAAGAAGAAGAGGGAGGGAGGTGGGGTCACCAAGAGACTAGGAAGCACTTTCAGTTTGTCGTTTGGAAGCATCCGAGACACTGAGGCCATGTACTGAGACATGAGGGAAGAGGAACCACTCAGGGAATCACAGCAGCGGCGCACAAGGTACGATCAGGACCGCATTCAGACTCCAGGAAGCATCAGCAGGGGATGCTGCCGCAGAGAGCTCTGACACAAAGGCACAAGATTAGTCCAGGAAGTTGTTCCTGGCTACAGCACAGTCCAATCAAGTATGTGGAAGCACACGTACCAGGTAGAAAACCTAACATAGCTCATTTTTACCTTGCTAGAGTGGAGAGCTAACTATGTTTGCCATGGTCATTTTCCAGAGTTGGACAACCTGCCTCTGAGTAGTAGCAGTACTCTGTGTAGTGATGTGTACTTCACAGGAGTCTAAATGTGCGTTGAGACAGAACTCAAGGAAAGGTTTGGATCAATTAGATCATTTTGAGACCCGACTCGGTTTGTAAAGTTGTACAGACGGCCATGCAGTTCCTCCTGCGTTGTTCTGAAACACGTTTTTTTGAGCCAACAACTGAGACTAAATTTTTTTTAAATGTGACTAGTGAATCGGTCCGTTAGCATTTTAGTCTAAGCGATGTGAATGTTGAGGTCTGACGGGAATACAAGGATCTTTTCTTGTTTCAGTATTTTTTTTTTTTTAAACCAGAGTCAGACTGGCAATAGTAATAGTGTTTTTGAAGATTACTCTAAACTGGAATTGGGATTATCAAAAAATAAGTCTAAGATTTTATTGACTAAGGTAAATACGTACGCCTGTTAACATCTATTCTTTGAAGACGTACACCCCTGCGACACTGGACGTACCACCGTCATATTTCCTGGTGAGATTTTATCACATTTGCTTCACAGTTGGCAAAATCTTTAGTTTTATAAAATATTTTCTGAAAGCTCCTTTACACAAAACATATGTATAGTAACAGTGATGACCATATTTCTTGTCTTTTATTATCCTCAAGTGTTCTCTCAATCACCTTTTTTTTTAACTCCAGATTTGGATCAGTTTATTCACAGATACTTTACGTTGGACTTAATGTAAGATAAGAAGTTTGTTATTTTCAGATGATTAAATAAAAATAATAATGTATATTTTATTATTCCCGCAAGGGGAAATTACAATTTACACTCATTACACACAGGCCTGAACTACACACACATGCTCAGGTCCTATACATGCACTAATGGAGAGATGTTAGAGGGGGTACCCATGGAAAGGCGCCCCGAGCAGTTGGGGGCTTGTGACGTGCTCAATAGCACCTTGACAGTGCCCAGGAGGTGAACTGGCACCTCTCCAGCTACCAGTCCACCCCCATACATTGGTCCGTATGGGGACTTGAACCAGCGACCCTCCCCCAACCCAACTCCCTACAGACTGAGCTACTACCACCCCCCCGATAAAAGCACTTCAGGAGATTTTGATCCATTGTTTTGTAGTTTTGGTAGTTTTAAATGCACTGTGAAAATCTCTTGTTTCTAATTTAGTTTATGGTTTAATAATGAACAGGACACACTCACACAGAGCTGTTGTGTATATTTGAAATGAAATATGTAACACTGAGAGATGTGGTGTCCACTGTGCTTTGTATTGTCTGATAGCTATTGTGTCCTTAATGGTTTCTGAGTCCAGACACTGTACTGTATGTGACAGCCAGCCAACATTAGGAATAATAGATGAGATGGTAGTGGGAAAAAATGTTTCTTTGAAATAAAATTGTTTGAACTTTTTTGTAAGATTTTGATATAACTAGAAATGTGAATTGTAGCACATTACGGTTGTGCTGTGTTGTTGTTTTTTTGTGCCATGGCCTGTGTTGTAGTTTTTTTTCTGTACAATGTTTGTGATAAGTACAGAAAGCCAGAGAGGACAAACAATGATTTCTCATATTGTTTCCACATGATCCCAACCATTGATCCGTGATGTGTATTGTTTTCTGTATTCATGGAAGAAAGTTTAGCAATTTACAATAAAAAGGAAACTTAATTTAAGCCAAGATTGCAATAATCATGCTCATAATCAGGGAATTAAATTCTGATTTTGAGGAAACAAGTTTGTGATGTTGTGATCACAAAGTAACTTTCTTGATGTCGAAGACAAACTGCTACAATCGTCCTCTTCAGCTTTCTGTACTCCGTGTGTGAGTGAGTGAGTAGATGTACGAGGACGGATGTGAAAAGGAAAGTTTTCCTTTCATTTGTGTTTTTTAATGAATCTCTGACCATCCTCTGACTGATGACTGAAATTGGGGATTTGCACAGTATTTTTTCATGTAGCCTATCAATACAATAAAAGTGAATAATGAACCGCTGTCTTCACGCTGTCCTCTCACCAAAACATACCTTAAAATGATAGTACACGTTTAATAGTATCTACAGTAAATGCAACGGCAAACATTTCTCTGTTACACAGGTGAATGATAGAACTAGATTACCACTTTTTTTTTTTCCAGTCTATCAAAACATTGTGGATTAAATCACAACTTAAAGTCACTTTTTTTTTTAGGTGTTTAATTTTTGGTAGTTGACGTATTTTGGGTTTTCATTGTACTTCTGATATATACTGAGGATCCACCAGGAAGCTATTTTGTTCCTTCTTTTGTACCAAGTTAACTCACTGCTGCCAAACTGCACTAACCAAAAGCTTAAATTCAGAGAACTGCTAAAAATGTAACATTGAAATTAAGAAAATCTTTTTGTCTTAAGTGCAGTGTGAGCTGTATAATTAATGACCACTAGAGGGCATTAAATCAACAAAAGCTGACTGATGCACAGCCCTGAAAAAAATATTTCTAGTTTTCCGTCTAACTCAAATGCACTTTCTGATAATCTGGGCAGTTCTTATGTGTATTTGAATACAAGCCTACCCTTGGGGGGAGCTTGTGGACTGCATTGGTCATGGAGGAATGCTGTTGATTTCCTTTATGTAAGAGATGGAGACCCCTCCTCATCATCTCATCCATCCTCTGCTGCACTGACACCAGGCCAATGACTGACTTCTGTCATTGGCCTGTCGCAGAGACAACCTCCTCCTGCTCCTCCTGCTACTTGTCCTTCTGGTGCTGAAATAAATTAAAAATGTCAAAGTACAGACGTAAAAACAACCCCCCAAAGTTTGTATGTAGCTGCAAAAGGTCTCTGTTAACCTAGGCTGTATTGACTGAATAACTGAACTGAAATTTTATTCAGGGGTTAAGATTATAAAAAGTCATAGAATGTCATAAAAAAGTTTAAAAAAATAAAGGATTAAGCACAAAATTCTAGTATGTTGTATGACCCAGTGGGTTACAGTTGAGATCTGGGCACACAGCGAAGCGACATCTCTACAAAGAAGTGCAATGGAGAGAGAAAGTGTTAGACAGGTTCCCTGATCTCAGCACTTTAATTAGCGAGTACAATTATTACGACAGAAAGGAAGAAACTATGAAGAAAATAAACTAGGTTGTAACAAACCGAAACTATCCTTTCAACAGATGGCTACCTTGCTCTAGGAAATTCTGTCCTGGCATAACCACAACCCTGTGGAAAAGTTGATATCATGGCTATGTGGAAACTCTACAGGGTTTGGCTGCTAATCTGCCAGACTCCAGCTAAGGATGAGGGGCCTACTTTAGTCCTCGACTCCAGGCGCCGCTCCAGGACCAGCTCACTACTTGTTGCCGTTACAAACCGACACTCAGTTGTTAGTTTCTTTTGTAGACAATCAAGACGCGGACATAACATTAATTAAAGGTCCCATGGCATGAACATTTCACTTTGAGGTTTTTTAACATTAATATGCGTCCCCCCAGTGGCTAGAAATAGTGATAGGTGTAAACCGAGCCCTGGGTGTCCTGCTCTGCCTTTGAGAAAATGAAAACTCAGGTGGGCCAATCTGGCAAGGTTACCTCCCCTTTCTCTACTTTCCCCGCCCCGAGAATTTGCCCCGCCCACAAGAGAAATCACGGTTTTCAAACAAGTAAAGTAGCAGTTGGTCAAGTGCACTATGCAGTACTTACTCAATTACAGAAATTAATATCTCAGCATAAAAGCAGTCAGATTCAAAGATTTGGGGTTTTGATGGGGATTTATTAAACATCATTTTGGTTTTCAGGGATAGCTACTGGGCTAACAAAGTCCTTCTAGCCCGGTCTAATATGGGGGGAAGGATACAGAGGGATTTATTTATCATAGAACTGATTGAACCACATTATTCTTCTGTGGTTACCAATGAACGCACAATGAAAAGATGTGTAGCAGCTGTCATATGATCTAGTCCCAGACAGTTCATGAGAAGCTTTTGATGCTCCTTTAAGTTAAATATGCAGTACAGTATGAGGATTAGGTGTATCCTCATGGGAAGTGCTGAGCAAAGCCGCACATATCTCTCTGTGACTTCACATAAACACCAACAGTTCCTGGGAATCCGACCATAGGCCAGCTGGTTGGCGACGCAGGGCCATCTCCGGTCTCCCTACGATCCCCCGGGGTGGACCGCCGACCCCAGGCCGCTCTGTTCCAGCTCCGCTATCACCAACATGTGTTTGAAGTCCGCAGGGTGGTGGTTGAATGTCTCGACCAATCGGTACGTCTCCTCCTCTGCGTGCCGTAGAACATCTGTACCTGATTGGCCAAGCACTGAGCCTGGTGCACGGTCTGCAAAGACGAGGGATAGACGGTTTAACATATGGCTGGGTGGTATGGAGAAAATCAAATATCACGATATTTGTGTACAAATACCTCAATATTAATAAAGATAGTGTAGTGTTGACTATTGGTGCTTTCACAAAAACATTTACACATTTGAGATTTTTGATAAATAATCAACAGTAACAGTAGTAGGATTTATTGACTAAGTGGGTAAAGGCTAATAATAGAACAGTCTGGTTACAGTTACAGGAAATGACATCACTTTACTGTAATGCAGCCTTTAAAACCAGTAAAAGACACTTATGCCATATTACAATATGACGATATCCAAAATTTAAGACGATATCTAGTCTCATATCACGATATCTAGTTTAACATTCGAGCCAATGTTTTGAGTCTTTGGATGCATCGGTCTGTCTTGTCCAAACACGGCCGATAGTATGAGGACACCCGAACATTACGCCTGCGTGCAACTGTTAAAGGCCGTCCGCACTAAGAACTATAATAAGACAACTGCAGTGGCGAAGGATGTGGTCGGGATCACGTTCAGGGAGATTTGATGAACGACAGAAACACTGACAGCCAATCAGAATTAATCTGAATTTCCAACATTATACGGCGGAGAGAGACGCTAAGATTGGTTTCCAACAAGAGGTCAGTGGCGTGGCGTTTTTTTATTGTTAAACATCCGTACTTCTGGTATTTCTCGTGTCACAGAAACCACTGAGAGGAAATGTTGTGTTTTGGATGCGATTCTCATACTGTCTGCGTTTGTGTTGCGATGCTCTGCATGAAATGTACCTGAATTCCCAAATATGTAGGATATTCCGACAAAAATTCCTGTAATCGTATGTTGCAACGTTTGCTGTAATTAGCGTATTTTGTATTATTATCAGCCTCAGTTTCCAGAACGTTATCGTTCAGCAGCGTGGATGCTCACATCGTTATAGTCAGAGTTAGCGTTCTTGGTGTGGATCAGTCCAAAGCCATGAGCACCAACGTGCTGCTGATCTACGCGACGGCCAACAGCACGTGGACACCTCTGCCCACATCCTTTAGGCCGTGTAGTGCATGTTATCTGAAAATAATGGGGCAAGCAGAAGAACTGCAGGTAAAGGGCTTACTATGAACTTGGGGTCCAGCTCGGCCGTCATGAGGACTACGCCCTTCTCATCCTTCAGGTCTGGGTAGTGGTAGAGGATCAGCTGGCTGGGAGCGTTCTCGCCCATCATCTGGACACCAACAGGGCAAGAAAAACTGGAATTGAGTTCAGACTGCGTGCATCGGCCGTCCCAGGGTCTAACTAAAAAAACACAAGGGGCCTTACGGCAAAAAGTTGAGACCGACTCAGACAGACAGACTTGTGGGTGTGTGTTAAGGCGGTGTGAGAGTCCCGTACAGGAACAAGGAAATATCACTGCCTCCATTGCTGCCACGAGAAAGTTTTAAAACGCCATGAGGGTAAAATAAATAAAAATAAAACACAAGCACTGAACTACTCACCCTTTTCCCAATATAATAATAATATAAAAGTCCTCAGAAATCAGAGAAAAGAGGCTGCAGAACTCTGACGTTATTACATTTTGTCTTCAGTAAGTAATACAGTGACAGCGGTCTGTAATATTTTCATAAAATATTCCGACTTTAAAAAAAGAATTCCGACTTTTTTAAGCGCCAGGCTTTCCCAGCCGCATGTGAAGGCACCGTGTGATTGGGTTTACCTGGACATTGATGAGGGAGGTGAAGTGGAGCTCGTGTCCGGACCACTGACCCAAGAAGAACTCGTACCCCTCCCTCTGAGGCAGAGCGTAGAGGAACTGAGGAGCAGGAAGAAGGACACAGAGGCGCTGATTAAAATAATTATTGTGATGATAGTTTAATAAGATTTGAATTAAATGTGCCAACGATGTTTCAGTGTGAGTAGCGGTGATCTTACCATCGGGCACGACTTGGATCTGCTCAGAATCACCTCGTACATCTGTGTCTGCAACATAAGGAAGACACGTTATTAGATCAATAGACATGTGCCACAATGTGCACACACACACACACACACGGGAAACTTTCCATAAGATCATCTCTCACTGCAAATTAAACCAGCTATTAAGCTAACTGAAATAACACCATGCCGATCTCTAGGTATGGTGAAGGGTATGTGATGGGGGTGATAATAACTGGCCTTTAAAAATAATAATGTGCCTGCCTCTATGGGAATTTAACATAGGGTTATACTTATGGCCCCTGTATTTTAAGGAAGAAAATGTATTTATGTACAATACATTATTCATTCACAAAAGAAAGATGGTGTCCTTAAAATGTTGGATTTTCCTAAATATCTTTTTTGAATTAAGGCATTAAGATCAATTTCCAAAAGATATATACACATATATATATAAACACATGTACACACACACAGACACACACATATATATTCACAGAATATTAAATGTAAATAGTATTTGTTAGGAGACTCACTGGGATCACAGCGCTGATTGTGTCCTTGGTCGAATAATATTTCATCCAAAGCTGAGAGACAAACACAAAACTAACAGTTTTAACAGTTTTAACAGTTTCATCAGTTTCATCAGTTTTAACAGTTTCATCAGTTTCAACAGTTTCATCAGTTTTATCAGTTTCATCAGTTTCATCAGTTTCATCAGTTTTATCAGTTTTATCAGTTTTATCAGTTTCATCAGTTTTAACAGTTTTATCAGTTTCATCAGTTTCATCAGTTTCATCAGTTTTATCAGTTTCATCAGTTTCATCAGTTTCATCAGTTTTATCAGTTTTATCAGTTTTAACAGTTTCATCAGTTTCATCAGTTTCATCAGTTTCATCAGTTTCAACAGTTTCATCAGTTTTAACAGTTTCATCAGTTTTAACAGTTTCATCAGTTTTATCAGTTTCATCAGTTTCATCAGTTTTATCAGTTTCATCAGTTTTATCAGTTTTATCAGTTTCATCAGTTTCATCAGTTTCATCAGTTTCATCAGTTTTAACAGTTTCATCAGTTTCATCAGTTTTATCAGTTTTACCAGTTTTAACAGTTTTAACAGTTTCATCAGTTTTATCAGTTTTACCAGTTTTAACAGTTTTAACAGTTTCATCAGTTTTATCAGTTTCATCAGTTTCATCAGTTTTATCAGTTTTACCAGTTTTATCAGTTTTACCAGTTTTATCAGTTTTATCAGTTTCATCAGTTTTATCAGTTTTACCAGTTTTATCAGTTTTATCAGTTTTAACAGTTTCATCAGTTTTAACAGTTTTATCAGTTTTATCAGTTTCAACAGTTTTATCAGTTTTAACAGTTTCATCAGTTTCATCAGTTTCACCAGTTTTATCAGTTTCATCAGTTTCATCAGTTTCATCAGTTTCAGATGGTCTGAGGAAGCACAGAAAACAATCGGTGGTTACACTGCAGCGAGGCCGTGGTTCGCTGACGAAGACTCACCTCTGCAATCTCCTCGCCCGTCTTGTCCGCGATCCTCTCCAGGTTCAGGATGGAGTCCAGAGTCTGAAGAACACATTACACAGTCTGGTACCAGATCACATTCATCACAATCTACGGCTGTACTGAACGCCGTCATCTTTTATTTGTCTTTTTACATTCGAAGGAGCGCTTTTACTGGAGGGTTTCCAAGGAAGCTTTGAATGTCTGTCGTCATACTTTAGGACATCGTGGCCCTAAAAAACAATAAAATCCACAAGCAAGATCCTCACGTTGGTTATACTGTATAGTCGCCATTTACAGTGCTGTATGGCTGGGCAATTAATGGAAATCTAAATCCTGAATACGATTTTGGCTCCTAATGATCACAAAAGCAGAATAATCGAGAAAAACAAGTAAACTCTTATTTTGTCTCGTGTTCTTTGAGAAATGTCACAGTTCTAGGTGTCTTTCCTGTTGATTTGTTAAACGATTTCACTGTTTATGTCCAATAATTGCAACATCTTTCCAATAGACCATGAGTCATTATGTTAAAATAACCGTGATTTCCATAGTGACCAAAATAACAGTGATGATTTGTTCCATAATGGAGCAGCACTACGGTGCTGGTAGTTTGCAGCCAAGATCATGATCAAATATGCACACACATCAGAATGACTTTATTATTATTATTAATATTATGATAAAAAGCTGCAAAAAAATCATACCATAACAATTCATTGATAAGTCAAAAATAATATGTGACAATTCTGATATTGATATTGGTTGAGAAAAAAAAATGCAAAATTTTTTGCTTTTCAAAGTGTGAAAATGTGCAATGACACGTGGAATAGCGAAGAGGTAAAAAGATCTCCGTGTAGCCTGACGTAGCGGAGTAAGAGTACAGCTTCTTCTTCACAAATCTACTCAAGTAAAAGTAAAAGGTGTAGTGATTTAAAACTACTCCTCCAAGTAGAATTTTTTTCAAAAACGTCCTCAAGTAAATGTAACGGAGTAAATGTAACTCGTTACCACCCACCTCTGGACCTTAGTGGTCCGATCACCATTTCTAGCCACTGGGGGGCCATAGGCAGGCTGGGGGGACTCATATTAATGTTAAAAACCTCATTAAGTGCCATTGTCATGCCATGGCAAGAAAATGAGCAAATTGAAATCAATAAAACAAAACAATCATGGGCAAACCTTTAAAAGAAAAAAAGAAAACAGAATAAGTTTAAAGAGAACTAAAAGTATTATGATGCTGATCAAACGTCTCACCTTGTTCTTGGTGAAACCTCCGGACGCTCCCTCGCCGGCAGCCATCTTGTCCTTTTTCTCCAACTGCAAAGAAAGTGAAGAAATGTAAGCAGAGGAATGTATTCTGCCACCCTTCTTCATATGTAGATCATATGCATATCATGCTCTTTGGATGCTTTTATATAGACCTTAGTGGTCCCCTAATACTGTATCTGAAGTCTCTTTTATATAGACCTTAGTGGTCCCCTAATACTGTATCTGAAGTCTCTTTTATATAGACCTTAGTGGTCCCCTAATACTGTATCTGAAGTCTCTTTTATATAGACCTTAGTGGTCCCTAATACTGTATCTGAAGTCTCTTTTATATAGACCTTAGTGGTCCCTAATACTGTATCTGAAGTCTCTTTTATATAGACCTTAGTGGTCCCCTAATACTGTATCTGAAGTCTCTTTTATATAGACCTTAGTGGTCCCCTAATACTGTATCTGAAGTCTCTTTATATAGACCTTAGTGGTGCCTAATACTGTATCTGAAGTCTCTTTTATATAGACCTTAGTGGTCCCCTAATACTGTATCTGAAGTCTCTTTTATATAGACCTTAGTGGTCCCTAATACTGTATCTGAAGTCTCTTTTATATAGATCTTAGTGGTCCCTAATACTGTATCTGAAGTCTCTTTTATATAGACCTTAGTGGTCCCCTAATACTGTATCTGAAGTCTCTTTTATATAGACCTTAGTGGTCCCCTAATACTGTATCTGAAGTCTCTTTATATAGACCTTAGTGGTCCCCTAATACTGTATCTGAAGTCTCTTTTATATAGACCTTAGTGGTCCCCTAATACTGTATCTGAAGTCTCTTTTATATAGATCTTAGTGGTCCCCTAATACTGTATCTGAAGTCTCTTTTATATAGACCTTAGTGGTCCCCTAATACTGTATCTGAAGTCTCTTTATATAGACCTTAGTGGTCCCCTAATACTGTATCTGAAGTCTCTTTTATATAGACCTTAGTGGTCCCTAATACTGTATCTGAAGTCTCTTTTATATAGATCTTAGTGGTCCCCTAATACTGTATCTGAAGTCTCTTTTATATAGACCTTAGTGGTCCCCTAATACTGTATCTGAAGTCTCTTTCCCAAAATTCAGCCAGGCTCACAGGACAGTTGTTCTGTCCAACTTTTGAGGACATTTCCACACACCTTGTTACCAGTTTCTAAGGTTTTGCGTTTAATGGAAGAGACCAATGGTTCAGGGATCTCCAGTGGATTCTGTTGACTCTTTTCAAAAGCAGATAAAGACTTTATTTAAACAGGTTTTTAGTTGGACGAGGGTTTTTGCGTCTTATTTTATGTACCTATGTTTTCCTTTCTATTCCTCATGTCTTTTGTACTTCATTTTATTGTGACGCACTTTGTAATTTTTATATGAAAAGCGCTATATAAATAAACTTTCCTTACTTATCAGATGTAGCCCCACATAACCGATTGTAAGTGCTTACAAATGTGTTGCGACATTTCCTTTAATTGTTTGATATTTCAGAATATTTGCGCGGTGTTTTGCTGTGTGTTGAGCCCAGCTGGTACTCCACCTCCTGCTCCATGAGCCTGATGAACTCCGCCTGTTTCGAGTGTCCCAGCACTTCCTTCTTGGCCTCATGACTTTTCTCCACCCGGGCCTTGAACTCCTGGGGTTTGGCGCTGAAAACAAGTCAGACATCAAATCAGTGAAACACCAACAACTTCCAAAACGTCATTTCATTGATCGGGGAGGTGAAATGCAACGATGATTTACAGTTTTAGGAAACCTGCCTTTTTAGTAAGTTAGTGACACCCAAGATTTCCGAGAATACCTTGTAGCTAACTCAGAGAAGACCACCGCCACACTGCTAGTTACCTCTGCCAAGGTGTGTCATGTTTTTGGCTCCAGTTTGTCTTTTTAGCAGGATTACGGAAACATCCGCGAAATAGCTTTCGCTAAACTTCATTCAAAGTCGACAGAAACAAAATAAAACTATGAAAAGCCATTTTGGGGCGTCTTTCCACTTTTCCAACCATCACAACTCTAGTTTTGGTTGAAATATAGGGGTGGGAAAAAGTCGATTCTTAGATGCATCGTGATTCTCTCTAGAGCGATTCAATGCTCGACTGTCATAATTAAAAAAAGAAGAAAAAAAAAAGTGTGTTGATTTTTATTTAAAAGTTGTACAAATCAGAAAACAGAGTGACTGAAAGAGGACGGGATAATGGACAACAACTTTTTAGGAAAGAAAATAAACACAAAAATGGCCAAAAGGAAAACAAAAATCAGTTTTGTATATATACACATGATCTAATAAGACGTGCATAGAATAATTAGGCCCAACAGATAGAGGCTGATGATCTACTTCATCACATTGCATCGGACCACCTCATGTTTCATGTTCTAAGAAGCCGATTCTCCACCTTGAAACATGACTCAGCGTCTGACATGGAGGATCACTGTGAGAAAAGGTGACTCAGCATGTTTAACCCTTGTGTTGTCTTCCCGTCAACCAGGAAAAAAAAACGTTTTGGTCACTTTTTCAATGTTGTGGGAGCTTTTTGTTTTTGTTCCAAAAGCTTATTTTGACGGCCCAAGTTTTTGTGACAAAAAATAAATAAATAATTAACTGAAAACGGGTCAAATTTGACCCAAGGACAATATGAGGGTTAAGGCTTAATATGGAATGAAATGACACAATAAAAACACCAGTAGACAAAACATCTCATTAAAACTTGTGTGACAAATACCGGCATATAGATCCGGGCAATATATCGATATTATATCGATATTGTGATATGAGACTAGATATCGTCTTAGATTTTGGATATCGTAGTAAGCATAAGTGGTGTCTTTTCCTGGTTTTAAAGGCTACATTACAGTAAAGTGATGTCATTGTTTTCATCTCCGTTCCACCAGGTGGAGATCTTACCAGGGTTTTTACTGAGCTGGGGAAAAAAGCCTTTTCTTACTTCGGTCCTTGGTCTTGGAATAACTTGCAAAACTTGCTCCATCTTAATGATCTAGTCCCACTAAATGAATTTAAGGCCATGTTAAAATGCCATGTAATTCAAAAATGTAACTGCCACTTGTGACGTGTTCCTTTCCTCTGTGTGATTCTTGTCTACGTTGTATTTCTGTTTAAATTGTAACTGGTGTGCCGTCTTGGCCAGGTCTCCCTCGGAAAAGAGATTTCAATCTCAAGGGACTTCCTGGTTAAATAAAGGTTAAATAAAAAAAAATAAAAAAATTGTCTGAACTAACCAGCCTGTTGTAATTGTTCTATTATTAGCCTTTACCCACGTAGTCGTTATATCCACATTACTGATGATTATTTATCAAAAATATCATTGTATGAATATTTTATGAAAGCACCAATACTCAACACTACAATATCGTTGCGGTATCGATATCAAGGTGTTTAGTCAAAAATATTGTGATATTTTATTTTCTCCATATCGCCCAGCCCTACTGCAAATAATGATTATTTTCTTTATTGGTAGGTCTGCTGATTGCTTTCCCAATAATCGCCCAGCGCTAATTTATTGCCACATTAACTTATACATACGTGGAATTTTCCTTGGTGAATAGTGCATACATAGACAAATATAGTAAACATTAACGTGTAATAAACAATAAATACATAAATATATGCATACAAAATAACTGTTCTGCATAAGAAAATAGAGCCTTAATGGGTTGAGTGACGAATGTGGAAAACATAGTATGTAGAAGTATGAATGGGCAGATGTAGTCCAGGGTGAAGGTTAATGCAGAGGGTAGTGACTAGGGATGGGAACCGAATACCGTTACATCGTTAGCTCATCAGAATTTCGATGAAATCGTTTGCAATGGGTCGAATTGCTATTTACACAAAGCAAATAGTTAAAATAACACTTTTCTAAATGAGATTCAGATACGTAAGTGTAACATGGTTTGTGTGTAGTTTAGTGTCACAAATTCCACTATGGCCACGCCAACAGCGGTTAAGGTTAGGATAGCCGACTGGTCAGGGGATAGGACCTGTACACATGGGGTCACGTTACGGGGAATTTGGGACACTAAACTGTATGTATACCGTGTAACATGCTGTGGCAATAAACGCTTTCTGATTGTGATATTGCGTTGTGTGGCTGTTAGCTACGTTAGCTACGTTAGGTCTGTTAGATACGTTAGCTCTGTTAGCTACGTTAGCTCTGTTAGCTACGTTAGCTACGTTAGCTCTGTTAGCTACGTTAGGTCTGTTAGATACGTTAGCTCTGTTAGCTACGTTAGCTCTGTTAGCTACGTTAGCTCTGTTAGCTACGTTAGCTCTGTTAGCTCTGTTAGCTCTGTTAGCTCTGTTAGCTCTGTTAGCTACGTTAGCTCTGTTAGCTACGTTAGCTCTGTTAGCTCTGTTAGCTCTGTTAGCTCTGTTAGCTACGTTAGCTCTGTTAGCTCTGTTAGCTCTGTTAGCTCTGTTAGCTCTGTTAGCTCTGTTAGCTACGTTAGGTCTGTTAGATACGTTAGCTCTGTTAGCTCTGTTAGCTCTGTTAGCTACGTTGTCTGTTAGCTACGTTAAGTCTGTTAGATACGTTAGCTCTGTTAGCTACGTTAGCTCTGTTAGCTACGTTAGCCCGCTAACCTGCGCAGCTTCTGGATCTTGTCCTGGTACTTGTTGTAGTACGGGTTCTGCTCCAGCTCCGGCTCTTTCCGCAAGGAGAAGGCTCGGAACTGCGCCGGGACCAGCCCGGGGATCAGCGGCCTGATGCCGGTGGCTCTGACCGCTAACATCCCCCGGTACAAACAAGACATCTGTACGATGGCCGCCGCCATCTTCCCATCGCTCCCGTCCAACATCTAAACTGCTCCGGCGGGGAACTGCTTTCAAACATTGGTTCCGACAAAAGCAATACATTTTTTTCTAGGCCTATTTTTTTTTTCCCAGTGAAAACAAAACATAGTATTATGACATGAAGAGTAGTGATAAAATAAATATATATATATATGAGTAGTGATACAAAATATATAATAATCTAGATCACAGATCTAAAAAAAAAAGCACACTAAACACACATGTCCACTTACTTACAAAAGCGACACTTTCAGAGTATTTTTCATTGGATACATATGTAAAATAAAAGTGAATTTTGAATGACTTCAAAGATCTGCACCAACTGTTTGAATGCTGTCCTGACATGCTGAGACCACTGGAGGTCTCTATATCTCTTCGTGGAGAACTGCCTGAATATCCATAGAAGATGTTCCTCACTGATATCTGAACATGAATCACTGCAGCTGTCTGCCTCCACAAACACAGCTCAGATCGACAAATAAATAAATGAGCAGATACGTACAATTAACAACCTGCTCCAGCTCTCCAGAGTCATCTACTGATGCGCTCATCCTTTCCTCTATGTGTGTGTGTGTGTGTGTGTGTGTGTGTGTGTGTGTGTGTGTGTGTGCCCTAACAGACATGCTGGCTATACATTTAATGACATGTGTATGTGTGTGTTTGTGTTTGTGTGTTTGCATGTGTGTATGTGTGTGTGCGTGTGTATGTGTGTGTGCGTGTGTCTGTGTGAGTGTGTGTGTGTGTGTGTGTGTGTGTGTGTGTGTGTGTGTGTGTGTGTGTGTGTTTCCCTGATGACCGTCTGAGTGCTTCTGTGTTTACTTTCCACGGCCAATAATTTTTCTATCACTAATCAATTAACGAAGCAGCTGGGAGCTGTTCACTGTACACCTGGGTCCCAGCAGATAACAGTGGGGGCTGTGTGTGTGTGTGTGTGTGTGTGTGTGTGTGTGTGTGTGTGTGTGTGTGTGTGTGTGTGTGTGTGTGTGTGCATGGCAGCTGTTCACCTGATCACATGTATGTTTTTTTAACAATATAAACTCAATTGAAGTTTCTAATTACAATGATATAACTGTATGTTCCATTTTTTTTGTAATTGCTGAATCCTAATTGCTTTTTCTAAAAGTAATTCAAAAAGTGTTGATCAGGACATAAATATCTAAATGCAGATTGTAATCGTAATGCTGTTTATGACAAATATGTCACTAAATAGTAGCAGGAACGTTTTTGTACATCTGATGGGTTTTCCTCTGTGATCCGTCTTCAGGTTCATTTCAGGCTGATTCTTGTCTCTATGTCTCTATGTCTCTATGTCTCTATGTCTCTATGTCTCTAAGTGGTGTTTGTCTCCATCACTAGACCCGATGGAGGCTCACAGTATTTCTGAAGCTCCATTTTTAATATTAGGATCGATTGGTGCACAAAATCGTCAATCGTCAAACCCTGTATGTCTCTCCGATTTCGTGGTTACCATTTGTGTTCACCGTTCACTGATGTTTGAGATTTTCATTTGGTATTGACTTTAAAATACAATGTATTACTGTAGGAGCCTAAATGCAGTTATTTACGTTTTTTCCAATTGGCATGCAACAATTTAAGTCCAATAATCACAGAAGTAAACACAAAAACAAAAGAAGATTGTTTCTAACCGCCCCAAGAGACCTGATCTCTGAGAAAACACAGTCTTAGTTTGATCCTTTTGCAGGACCGATGCTGTCATCATTTCAGTTTAACTTCTAATACGGTGTGTGATCATCTCAGAGTCTCTTTAACGTTGGTGACACACACACATGACTCTCTCTGTTTAAAAGGATTTACGCACAAATCGGATGAGCTTGGAATGAGAACAATACAACAAAATGAGAACAGGCATCATTTAAACCCGGAAACAATAGTGGCAATAACACACACAATTAAGACAAATTACTATCAAATGAACAGCTGTTATTTGGGAATTTCTAGAATGAATTGACATTGTTATTTTGGGTTTGGCAGATTTTCCCGTGACTACAACAAACACACATGTCCAGACCCTGAACGCTGTCTATAATCTACTCTGTGATTCTGTTTTTTCTTCCTCTCCTCTCCTCTCACTGACCTCCCCCTCCTCTTCTCTCTCTTTCTGTCTCTCTCTCCCCCTGCATTCTCTCTCTCTCTTTGTTATGGGGGTCCTGCATGGAGGATGTATATTTTATGTGTGGCTCTGGAGGCTTTTACCATCAATTATAGAGAAACACTAAGCTCTCCATTTGCCGGACAGATGTTATTTTTTACTTAAGGAGAGAAAGGGGACTGTTCCATTATTCAGACTGAATGCCGCTCACCAGAGAACAAATAAATAAATGAATAAATAAATAAAGCAACAGCAGAAAACCACAAACAGTTGGTACACTGCTCCTGCGTGCTCAGACATGTAACGCAACAGCAGACACACACACACACACACTCGCACGTATTTCCTCTGTGTTCAGCCTCTAAGTGCCTCCCATGTAATAAATATGGAACAGCTGCTTTATTACTTCATTTTTTATTCAATCTGCTTCTCCCCAAAGTATTTCACAAAATCACACACACACAGACACACACACACACACACACACACACACACACACACACACACACACACACACACACACACAATGCAACCTTTTTTAGCTTCGTAACAATAGAAGTGTAAGAATCAAAGTTTTTCAAAGCTGAAATATATATATATTTTTTATAGTAAAAAAGGAAATGTCGACCATATACAGAGTTAAAATACAGAAGTAAACATATTTAAGTTTTTAAAATCTGAGTCAATCATCACCAACTCACGCAGTGCAGCCACGTAGAGTTGAAATGATTCATCAAATGAAAGAAAAATGTGAGAAAAACAGTTTTGATGATTGATTGATTGATTGATTGATTGATTGATTGATTGATTGTTTGATTATAAAAGTCATTTATCAACCAACATTACCTGGTTTCAGCTTCTCAGTGCTGCTTTTCTCTCTTTGATATCACTGCAAGCTGAAAGATCTCAAACGTCCCCTCGGGCTCTTTTAGGGTTGCAGTAATACTAAGGACACTGAGGTCCTCTGTGATACTTCTGGGATTTGGGGGGGGGGGTTAATGACAGGAATAGAGTACTTTTCTTTTTATCTGAGTGCTTTTAGGGCTGTTTAAATAGTTTTGAACTTAAATCACTAATAACTTAAAGTGCTCATATTATGCTTTTTGGCTTTTTTCCCCGGCCCTTTATTGTGTTATGTATCTTTTTGTGCATGTTGCCCCCCCCAAATAAAGGGACTTACCATCTCCAACAGAAAACACTGTTCACAAACTGCTCCAAACACCTCTGTTGTAGTCCAGCCTTTACTTCAGAGACAAACGTGCATCACTTTGTTACACACGTTATAATGCACGCCTAGCTGCTAGCGTGGCACGCTCTCATGCTTTGCTTCTGACTGGCTAGTAGTCCTTACCTAAAGTCAATGACCAGCATTCTCACATAGGTGTTGTTATTGTCAAGGTGGGACAGGGCAGAGTGAAGTGCCGTGGCATCCTCTGCGCTCCTGTTATGACGGTAGGCGAATTGGAATGGGTCCAGTGAAGGTGGGAAGCAGGTCTTGAGATTTCTCTCGAAGCACTTCATAATGATGGGGGTGAATTTTGGGGGAAATAAAAATAAAAGATGGCAAGGGCATCTACAATATTTCTATTTGATGTAGTGATGGCAGCTGTAATAAAACTTAATTGAATATTTCACATGGTATAATCATTACTCAGCGTTGGGACAAGTTGACCCAGAGTATACTGAATATGTAATGTTGGTATTCAGTGTAGAAAACAAGACGTTTCCTTTGATTAAAGGAATCATAAGTTGAGGAGGAAACAAGAGTACAGGAGTCAAAAAAAAGAGAGAAGTGAAACGCCTCAAAATGAATGCTTTTTCCACCAGATATAAAAAAACGTTACGCTTCATGTAACAGCATCTCAGTGATATTTCCATGTGCGGTCTCGGGCTGCCGTGTTGGCGTCGGTCTGAGTGGAACAAGTGCGACGAGGCTTGATTTCAAGCCTTGGGGTTTTTCGGGTCTTGGGACCACTCACTTACCCTCCCTCAGGCTGGCTAAAATCGCACCCCTGGGCCTGTGGATGACCCTTATCCACACACACACACACACACACACACACACACACACACACACACACACACACACACACACACACACACACACACACACACACACACACAAACTCTCACACACTCAGTGAAAAAGGGTCAGGCTTGGCAGAGGAATCCCATCGTTTTAGAGAGGGAGCCCATTAAATGTGCATGAGTGTGTCTGTCTAGGAATCAAGACAACCGCTCTGCTGCTCAGCTGATAGCTCTGTATGTACGTGTGTGTGTGTGTGTGTGTGTGTGTGTGTTCATTCATGCACACAGTTATTAGGGCATCACTCACTTTCTGCTGGGCACAGTGAGGAGCTGTAGACGGTTTGAATGAAACCTGAACGTTTTGCAGCTTTGTCTCCAGGTTTCAGGTTCTTCATGGTCATCTTTAACCTGACCTTTGACCCTGGATTACGTAGTGAACCGCCCTGCAAACACACAATCTTCGCATCTTTAAATCACGTTCAAATCCAGAAAATGAATGACACACCCAGGATATGGGCAGAGATGGAGATGAGGGGTTAACGACTTGATTTTATGGCACGGATCCATCTTCTTCTTCTTTGGCTACAGGAGCTTTCTTCTGGCTCACAACTCAAATTACAACATTTTGCATTTCCAATAAAAGACGATTCAAACACTGACCCGCAGTACGGAACCAGAGAGATGACTAAAGATGTAGGAGGATGCAGAGAAAAATATGGGATTAAGGGAAATGAGAAGTAGTCCGCACACTGAATACTGGAAGAGCAAATGTCTTTTGGACAAGGACATTAACCCCGACTTTGTTTTAAAAGTGAGATTAAGCATCAGTACTTACTACTGTGTACTTATACTTATATACTTATATACTTACTTTATCAGCATCCCCATAAAAGTCTGAAATAACAAAATGATGAATCTGAAGTTGTAAATCAAAGTCTCACTTAATGAAAACATCCCAGAATTGAAATTTTAAAATTAAAAACTACATTGGGTTCATTAATTAAAGAATAAAAATAGCCTAATAATTGAACATATAAAAAAAAATGTTTTAATTTAGACAGATTTCTAAATGAAATCATCAATAAAAATCAAATCAAAAAAATAGTAGTTAATATTATCAAAAGATTAAAAAAAATGTAATTATGTACAGGATTGACTAATGTTGTATGCACTTTGAATATGTTACTGTGCAAATCAAGTCAGAGACGGGAAGAATAATAAAACCTAATGTGACATGCAAATATTAAAATGTGGTGCATGAGAATTTAATGTCACATCAACTGCACACAGTAGGATAGTAGCCTTCTTATTCGCTTGTGTTCATATGAGCAAAAAAAAAGCAACAACAACAAAAAAGAGCTGACCAAGTTTACTAGTCTCTTGTTTTTTCTAACTCTCATCACGTCTTTTTAAACCCACGAAGATACAAAATAGACAAATGAAAATATTTAAAACTCACTCTCACAGCATAGAAACAGTTGGTTTGTCTCGCCTAGACATTTGGCTCGGTCCTCGCGGCGGTGTGATGTTGAGATCTGCGCCGAGCAGAGCGAGAGCTCTGCGGCACACTGATGCTGCTGCCGCCGCCGGGGGCCCGCGGGCCCTCCTCCGGCCGGCAGGCGGCGCTGCTCGCATACAAACCCGGCGAGGCTCGGACGCCACAGAGATGTGGACCTGATGTGGACCTGATGTGGACCTGACCAGCAGGTTCACATCATCAACATTCTCACAGCACAGAGAACTGCTGAAAAAAGGAATAAAAAAATAAATAAATAAATAACACAAAATAATAACAAAAAAACCAAAAAAAACTAAACAAACAAAAAAAACTAAAAAAACTAAAAAAACTAAAAAAACATAAAAACCAAAAAAAACAACAAAACTATATATATAGCACAAAGAACTCTTGAAAAAATAATATATATATATATATATATATATATAACATAAATTAATAGAGAAAGAAATTAATAAAATTAAAAATATATATATCTTTAACCTGAAGATGTGTGTGTTTATATATATATATATACACATATATACACATATATATATATACACATATATATATATACATATATATATATATATATACACATATATATATATATATATATATATATATATATATATATATATATATATATATATATATATATATATATATACATACATACACTTCTTCAGGTTAAAGGCAAAAGTGGCAGGAGTGCTTCTGTAAAGTACATGGAAAGGAGGAAAAATGTTGACTAAAAAAGTCATAAAAAACGCAATAGGTCTATAATACACATATATATAACGGCCTACAAATATCTGAGAGTCATAATAGATCACAATCTATCATGGACTCCTCACATGGAGCACATTGGTGAAAAGATCCAGCAGCACATTTATTTATTCTCTCTTTTCTAACTCAGTGATTGAGAGCGTCGGCCTGGCTGAGCCTCCGATCTGCTACACGTAAAGCTAAATAATACAATCAAGTCAAAGTTTGCGCTAAAATCATTGGTCGACCTGTTGCACACTGCTTTCAAACAATCCACAAGAAGAGCAACCTCCAGCTGGCTCCCAGCATCCTTTCTGACTCCATGCATGTTTTTAACTCTGAATACCAACTTCTGCCTCCTAGCAGGCGACTTAGAGTCCCATGTTTCTAGTCCCAGAGGCCATGTGTGTAGCTGTCTAGCTCTGTGTGTATTTTTCTTTTTTCTTTTGAGTGAAGCTGCTTGAAATGAATTTTGGTGTGAATTTAAAATAAAGTTATATCATATGTCGAAGGTTGCTTCCAAAAAGTGATAGAAGGCCTTTAATCAAAGGGCGAGACATTAAAAATACCCCCAACGCGTATCGGCTTGAGCCTCCCTTCTTCCATCTTTCGGGTGATTGAGTATTAATATTGACTTACTAGTAGTATTAGTAATAGACTTCTACGTCTTCACTCCTAAACATACCATCTAATTAACCTGTGCTGCGACTTCTAATATTGTAATATTGTATCAAGCAAGGGCTGAACTATGGTTTCAACATTGGTGGAGGGTTGGGGTGTGTGTGTGTGTGTGTGTGTGTGTGTGTGTGTGTGTGTGTGTGTGTGGGGCTTGAGATTTCCCCTTTCGAGCAAAATTGAAATGTTGAGCATATCAAAGCAATTTCTTGCATTCTGGTGAATTTTTCTGCAAAAATGAGGTAAACCTAGGTGCTAAAGTCTTTATTTAAAGGAAATCATTATTAGATATTTAGGAGGGGCTGCAGTGGCCATTTTGATTATGGGCGGGGGATTCTAACCTGTTATCACTTCTTATTTCCCTTCTGTTTCAGCACTTACTTCCTCCTCTTACTCCATTTCCTCTCCTTGTTTCCTGTGCATCCCTTATCTCTTCTACTTTCTCTCTCTTGGTTCCTCTTCTCCTTTCCTCCTCTGTGTTGCCTTATTAGATCCTTTTCCATCTCCTTGCAGCGTCTCCTCGTTTCCTTCACTCTTCTGTCCCTGTCCTTTCTTCCTTTCTCCTCTCCTCTCTTGCTTTTTACTTTTTCTCTTCTCACCTTCGTCTGCCGTTGTTTTCTATCTCCTCTTCTCCTTTTCTCACCTTGTTCTCCTCTCATTCTTCATCTCTTCTTCTTCTCTTCATCCTCTCACTGTTTCTGTTCCTCACATCATTTTGTTCTTTCCTTGCTTTCCTTCTCTGTTCCTCTCCTCTTTTCCTTTAGTTTCCTCTTATTTCATTACATCTCGTTTTTTTCTCTCCGGTCTATTGTCTTTCTTCCCTAGTTTCCTCTCCTTCTTCCTCACATTTCTTCTATCCTCTCCATGCTTTTCTTTACTTTCTTTACATCTTTGTCTTCTGTCCTCTTTTTCCTTGCCTTCTTCCTCTTCTTTTTTACTCTCTTCTCAGTATCTTGTTTCCTTACATCTCTTTGTTTTTCTCCTCTCCTCCTTTCATTCTTGTCTCCTCTCCTCTCCTAACCTCTCCTTCTCTCTTTTCTTTATCTTGATTCCTATCATCTCTTTGTACTCATCTTTCCTTTCCTCTCCTTCTTCCGCTTCTTTTTTCCTATCTTCTCTTTATCTTGTTTCTTAACATCTCCTAGTTTCTCTACTTTCCTCTCCTCTTTTGCTTTTTTTCTCATTTCATCATTTCATTACGTCTCATTGTTTTCTCTCCTGTCTTCTCTTGTCTTTCTTCCCTTAGTGTCCTCTTCTTCTTGGTCTTAGTTCTTCTGATTAGCTTGCTTCCTAACATCTCTCCTCTCCTCTCCTCTCCTCTCCTCTCCTCTCCTCTCCTCTCCTCTCCTCTCCTCTCCTCTCCTCTCCTCTCCTCTCCTTCGTCCTGGCCACCCTCCAAGGACGGATGGAGGGGGAGCATCTGGAGCGCACTCAGTGGCGCTGACAGCTGTCACTTTGGCCGGTGCTAATGCAGACGGGCTACCTGAAATGAGCAGGGACAGACAGGCCGGGAGCCCATCGCGTCACTGACCGCCTCCCCCTCCATCACCCCCCACCCCCACTCCAGGGAGAGGTATGTGTTGAGGGCTGAGGTGCAGGGTGCTGTGGTGGGTTGGAAAGATAAGGCAGCGGATATAAGAGGGGTCAGCTGGGTCACAGTGTGGTTAGCACTGACAGCAGGGCTCTGAAAGTGATCCAGCAGCAGCAGCGGAGCTAACAGAGAGGAGAAAAACAAGACGGGGGTGCAATAAGGAGGAAGGAGAGAGGATGAGGAGCAGCGATGGAGGAGTGTTTGTGGGCTTTCAGCCTTAAGGTTTACGAGCACTTATTTTAATCGTTTTTTAGATCCTGAAGAAGTTCAAACCGTCTAGTTTTTATAACAAGAAAAAAGCAGAAAATGATTTCACTTTCTAAATAATAACCTTAATTAAATTTAAAGTAAAGGTTAACTTCATCACACAACCATTTCTAAAGCCAAGAGAGTAGTTTCAATCCCAACTTTTAAACCCACATTGACAAGAAGTCTTTAAAGTGCTCAGAATAAATGGAAATATGAACGTTCTATTAGTGGTTACACAATCATTTTCTAATGCTTTATAGATCAGTTGATGAATAAGTAATGTATACACGTGTAGATAGAATACAGGGTGAGTTTTTCCTTTCTGACAAGCCATCAAGCTTACAGTTGAAGCGGTTAATAAAGTGTAGTCACAACAATCCAATTTGTGCTTGTTAATTAAAAACAAAACAAATGCTGTGCAGAGGTCAAACACATTGATACCCGACTTCTACCTGAGGATGTAGAGCTAATTTGAAAACAAAGAAAATTATGAATTGGTAAAAACTTTATAAAAGTTTGTTTTAGGAGAAAATAAAACACACAAATAGGATTTTAAATTGGTGTAAGGCTGATAGTTAGTATATTTATTGTCACAATAACCAATAAACTAGACACAGCACCTAGCCGTAGCCTACATAAGTGGCCTACGGCGTTGTGAGGGTTCATACTTGTGTACTGGTATGTCTGCGTCTGTTCTAGTGTATCTCCTCAGAAGAATAGCAGAGCCATAGCAGAGCTGGCGTGTGCGCTGGAGTGTGTGGTAGAGCGAGTGACAGAGTGACAGCGATGTCATAGACTCTCCCCTGTGCTTTCTGACCATGGTTGGAAAGCTGTAGCAGGAATGGTTAACTCTCTCCTTGATTTCATGTTGTTCACAGAGAAGGAGAACCCGCAAATGAGTCGGGGAGGAAATGCAACGTTACCAAGCCACGGCCGAGAGGACCAATCACAGATGCGGTCTGCGTCACCAACCCCAACTTGTAAAATACTGATGCTTGGGCAGTGGCTCTCAGAGTCAGATATGAAGCAAAAAGCACCCTTCAGCGTTTGCACGCATTGTATTAAGAGCCACAACGGTAGCGAGTAGAATGAAAGACCAAAATGTGGCGTAAGGTGGTGGATGGGACAAAAAACACAGGACCTTCACCCAAGAGACCAGGATTCACGTCCAGTTCTTGTCCCGCATGTCAGTGAAATGTACATTTTGTGATCCCACACATGATGCAGACTTTTAGCGTGAATAACAAACCAAAGGCACATGACCAAGTGTCCGTATTTCCCGTGATGGGAGAGTGAGGATGTGTTGGCGTCACCGCTGTGTGAAGTCACATTTCTGAAGAGGTGCATGTCAGGCTACAACGAAGGGTCCGTATCTTCACATAGATTAAACCCAGAACCATAAATCAGGCTTTTAATTACACCTGAAGACCATCAGCTGAAATGGACAGTGTGTAAAAAAAGGAAATGCAGATGTTAATTGGGCCTTTAGGATACACTAAGCGTTAGGGTGAGAAATACAAACATAACGGTTTTGAAGAACAACTCCACAGAGCACATATAATCATCTTGTAACCCCATCACATTCATATTGTGACCTTGGGTTGGGGTCCCCGTCCCCATGTTGGGACCCCCTGCATTAGAGAGGAAATAAGGATGACCAGAGACAGAGGAAAGTGTAGGAAAAAACAATGAAAGGATGAGGATGTAGTGACAATTGTGTCTCTAAAAGGACTCATGCTCATTATAATGCCTGGTGTCAGTCTTTGTCTTCCCTCCTGTATCTGTACGAATGTCAGATGCATGCTCACTTTAACTCTGTACGTGTTTGTGTGTGTGTGTGTGTGTGTTTGTGTGAGCATCCCACTCTGTGCATATCCACAGTGCGTGCTGATTCAGCTCGTTATCTGATGGAGCCGTAGACAGAATGAGTTTAAATCTCAGCATCGCCGCAAGCTCTCACACTGCTTCATCTACTGTTTGCACTCTCTCTCTCTCTCTCTCTCATACACACAGACACACACACA
>JABXJD010003143.1:22500-30000 GCA_013375575.1 Percina caprodes | reverse complement strand
CCGGTCTTGTAGAGACAATCTAAAACAACAAAATGCATTTAACCACTGTGGAGATATAAATTGAAAAATGTTTTACTCTCATTACAAAAGGTGACATGTGTGATACCTGATGTATCTGCATGGTTCCTTTGATGGGCAGCAGGCCATCAGGAAGGAGACTATCCATCTCTTCAATTTCCCCCTCAGTGATGTACATTAACTTGACAGTGGTTGGCTGGTTAAGCAGTTGTTCATACAGCACTTTTCCAGTTGGAAGGTCAATGCCCTTGGCCACAAGCGAGTCTGCCTGGCGCTTAACAGCCGCACCAATTCCATCAGCTGGGCCCTTCCCATGTCCGGCCTCCAGAAAATTCCAGGTCACCTTTCGGAATCCCAGCTCATATGGTACTTTGCTCAAGAAAAAAAAGTTCTTTTTTGACCTGTACTGAGTGGTTGGGCCATCACTTATGACATGCAGGGTGGTTGCAGCTTTGTTTAGTTGTCTGAGGTAGGGAAGCACTTTTTTGAGGTGAGCCCAGATTGCAGGTGGGTCATGGCGCATTGAGGAACTAATGGTGCAAACAGACACAACACCATTCTTAGTGTGAGCCACACCAGTATGGAGGCTTACCTGCTGGTGGGAATCGCCAAAATGGACAGCTTGGATTTCATTGTAAAATTTGCACATGTAATTTTCTGCAAAGTCAATTTGTAGAACAATACTGTCTTCGTCAATCTTGTCTTTTAGTGCTCTCAAAGACAGATATTGGTGTTTTATGTTGTGAATGTGCTTTCCCATCTTTTTTTTCAAATGGTCCGAAAAGTCATCCAAAAGTGTCTTCAAAGTCCCATATTCCTTTTCCTTGGTTGTGTGGTGAACTTTAATCATTTCTTTGGAGCCATCTTTTTTCTTTTTTTGTCTTTGTTCCACAGAGCTTCTCCATTCAAACCACCAGGTTTGCTCCCCAGCATCAAAGGCAGAGGTTTGGAGCTCATGGTCTTTACAATCCAGACACTCCCTGTACATGCATTCTTTTGTCACATTTTTACATGCAATTGAATACATGAGATCTGTGACTTTGGACGTTTCAATGACTTTGTGATAGAACAGTTTGTTTGCCATGAACTGCATGTTTGAGTGTAGCTTACACAGACATGTGTCTCTGTCTTTGATCGTTGGTGTAACAATCCAAAAGGGTCGCTTTTTGCAAAACTCTGCATAGGAGAGTCTGACTTCGGGATTCTCGTGTCTAAACTTCAGGTGCAGTGTCTGCATAGAATCAACCAGGAAGCGCTTTTGCATTTTTTTTTTTTTTTTTGTAATTGTTTCTTTCTTTCCAGTAGTGGCCCTACTGTTATCATCGCGTTCTAAAAACTTTGTAATTCTTTTCTTCACTTCTTGGCTGATTCTGTTTCGTTGTATTTTGCGGGTGTATTTGAGTTTGTTGGCCCTTTTCATGTTTGTCCTGATTAGCTTTGTAGAGAATCCAAACTCTTTCTTGGCCATGGTGACCAGGCGGTATTTTTTTAAGATCTTGCCAGCCACAACTTTGGAGATCAGTTGCCGAGCTTTACGATTTTCAACATTCTGATACTTTTTTCTTATTTCTGACATAATGGTGTTATGGAAAAGGAGTGTCTTCTTTAATTGCTTGCTTCCTTGTTGCATCTGTTGCTTGGTTTTCATTTTAGGTGACTCTAGGGGCTCCAGGTTCTTTCTAAGTCGATGACATCTTTTTTTGTATTTTTCAATTTTTCTGAGTGCATCCTCAAGCTTTTCTTTAATGTGATTAAGATTTCTGTACACCTTTGCTCTTGCCTTCGCAACCTTTTTTCTCCCTCTTTTCCTCTGAGGAGTTCTCTCTGGTCTAGGCTCACACAGCTGAGGTGTTTCAGGGATTTCTTCTGTATTAACACTCATGTTGTCTGGTGATTCTGGTGGTGTTGTTTGTGCCATGAAACTATTCACAGCTGAGACCATTTTCAATTTCCTACGTTTGTTTTGTTGAGAAATTCGCCATTGTCTTCTCATTTTTCGTTGTTCTCTTTTTGACATTTCTGTCACAGATTTAACAACACCTTGTTGCTTTTTCTTTAGGTATCTTTCTCTATCCTTCTTGAGGGACTCTGCATATTTAAGTGGATCTGATTTTATTCTCTCTCTGTATAATCTTGACCTCTTTGCTGTGGTATTGCTTGCCATCTTAAAGAAAGAGCCAATACATCATGTCAAACTTTTTCTCTTATTTACCAACAATATTGTAATAATAATGAATAATCAAATACTTCATTACTACCTTAACTCAATTAATTATGTTTTTACATTCAAGTTTTAGTATTATAGCCCAAATAAGTTCCTGTTTAGCATGAACAATGTCATTTCCACCACAACTTGTCTTTACCACCACAATGAACACTGTGGTGGAAATGACTGTGGTGGAAATGACATTTCCGTCCTTTCCCTCCAAAATCTCAGGCTTTGTTAGCATGCTAATATTTGTTTTTAGAGTTAGCATTAAATATACACAAATTACACATTATTAAATTAAATTTATCCAGTTAATTTGACGTCCATGTGAAATATGAGCTGTTTGGAAATGACAACCAATAAACATACTCTCAGTTTTACTCATATTTACCTTGATTTTTCTTCTTTTCATCACCCCCTGTAGAGGTAACCCTTTCATCCAGCCAAATGTTCCACTGTGGAGTTTCTGTTGCTATGGTTACTAAGTATACAAACCTAAAACAATGATCCCAGGAGTCTATTTTGTACAGTGTGGTGGAAATGACGGTGAACCCAAGGGACAAGGGTTCTACTTATGAAAAATATAGGAAAATGTGAATAAATATAGCAATATATAATATGTATAATTGAAATAGACATTATTTTATCATTTGTTCTTGAAATCTACATTATTTAAATATTTAATTTGGAATTAAGCAAGGTTGAAGATACAAAGTCGGGCTTAGGGACAGAAGGAAAACAGTAAAAACCATGCATAAAAGGCCTCATATCATATAATAAAAAGAATGATTGAACCATGATACATTTTTTACAAGTTCCCCTTAGGGTGAAGTAAGTTTGACAAAAACAAAAATGAAGAAATGTTTTTTAGTTTTTATTATATCATCCAGGGACAAGAAAAGTACCATAGTTAAAGAATCACCCATATATATGTGTGTGCGTGTATATGTGTGTGTGTGTATATATGTGTGTGTGTATATATGTGTGTGTGTGTGTGTATATATATGTGTGTGTGTGTGTATATATATATATATGTATGTATATATATATATGTGTATATATATATATATATGTATGTATATGTATATATGTATATATGTATATATATATATATATATATATATATATATATATATATATATATATATATATATATATATATATATATATATATATGTATGTATGTATGTATGTATGTATGTATGTATGTATGTATGTATGTATGTACGTATGTATGTGCGTATGTACGTATGTATGTATGCATGTACGTATGTACGTAGATGCAGTGTTCCAGGCTGTACAGGGAACGGTGACACTGGTCATAGTCTTCCCAAGGAACCAAACACTCGACGGGCATGGCTGATGTTGACGTCTGGGTTTGTAAGAATAATTAGAAAGGTTACCTTTGCTTCGTATGTGAGGTCTTAATGTCATATGAGACAGCTGTGTCCCGCGAGATGCCACACTCGGAGCATCTGTTTGGCATGCTGCGTCTTTGTGTTGTCGTCCTTGTGATGTACTCTGAAAATAAAAAAGTGCAAATAAATACATTGCAGCCTATATACACACTGTTTTCACGAGATTGACTAGATATCACATGAAATGATAACGTTTCCAGTTCTCTTGTCGAAGCAAACTTCACAGGGATCTCCTTGTAGAGAAACATCAGCCATGCCCGTCGAGTGTTTGGTTCCTTGGGAAGACTATGACCAGTGTCACCGTTCCCTGTACAGCCTGGAACACTGCATCTACGACCCGGGTTCATTGTCAATATCCTGGAAAATATTCCACACTTTCTTCTTTGTGAATCCCGTCAAAGAGCACGAGCAGCGTTCTCAGTCGGACATCCACTAGACCTAGCTACGTTCTGAACTGGTCTCAGGTCAGTGGCCTGTATGTTACTTCTGGGGCGTGACCGTTCTCCTAATACATCCATGGGCGTGCCAAAGCTACAGGTTTTGAGGTCCTGACGTCATCTTTTGGCTTCGTTTGGATTCGCCCGTTTTCGGCGGCAGTTTCAAAATGTGAGATTTGCAGAGGAAAGGCATGTCAACGGGATTTTGAGCTTCTATTTCTGTGTTATTTACCCACCAAACTGTCGTTATTCACATATGACAAGGTAAAATCGGATTTGCATTCTATCAGCCCTTTAAATAGCTGCGGCTCTGTGGCTCTATCTAAACTGCATTTCGTTGCCTTGTACCTGTACATGTGTAATGACAATAAAGTTGAATCTAATCTAATCCAATCTTTACCAACGCTGTCTAAACGCTAGCTGTCTAAACTTGTGAAAAGCCGAACAACACCTCCGTCTAAGCTGTGTTTCACTTTCCCTCCAATATTATTATAAACATAATAAAGTCACACCAAAGACTGCTAATATTAAAAGACCAAAAGCCACATTAGACCAGGCCAGTGGCAGAGACAACGCAGGCTGCTCTGTTAATACAACACTGAAAATACTCCACAAGTAAAAGTCCTGCAACAAGTATTATCAACAATATTTACTTAAATCGTCAAAAGTAAACCCCTCATTCTGCAGTTAAATATCCCCTGTTAGTGTCTTACTAGACTTTTAATGTTTTTAGATGATTATTCCTCGATTATCAATGTGTATGTCATAGAAATATATTTGGTGTATGTGGCATTTGAAAGGTTGTATATAATTAAAATAGTAAATGAAATGAAATTTTGAAATGTCGATTTTTGATCGTTTGGACGCGCCGGTGCGTCTTTCATCCTCAGAGGGTTAAGGTACGTTTTGGATGTATTCATGTTATTGAACTTTTTTTTAATATTTGAATTTCACATTTTTTAAGCTGGGATGTCAGTTTGTCAAAAAATATTTGTTACCAAAGTTTACAATTGAAAAAACAACAGAACAGAAGAATGCATGGAATGTGCTGATGTCACATAAAAAGATCAAAGCAAAAAATCAAAGGTGGAGTGATGTCACCAGCTGCCTGATTCCAAGCATATATATAGGCAGACTCATATCTCAACTCCACAAATACCATTTACAGGCATCGGTACAGTCAGACCTTACACACGGAGAGAGGTAAGATACTTAGACATTGCGACAGCAAAAGTGACCATTTTGTCTAAAGCCCAACAGGTCAGAATTCCATCTGCTTCCAATCAGCCCAAAGAAGCCGAGATGTACAACAGGCAGGCACAGACACTAACTCTGACATCTAATGTTAGTCGAGAGGACAAACTCCTCTCGACCTGGCAAAAAATGCAGGAGGCAAACGAAGCTGAGCAGCGAGCCAGAGGCGGGAAATTCAACAGAGTAGTCTCTAGGAAATGTATAGATAATGAGAATAGACTACTGATGGAATTGAAGAGAAGAAAAGAAAAAACAGCTAAAGATGAAGAGAGGAAGTACGCAGCGATGATGAAGTCTAAACTGGAAGAAGATCTGAGACTGGAGCAGGAGAAAAGCCTTCAGAAGAAGCTTCAAAATCGCACGGTAGCAGAAATTCAGATCCAGCAAATGAAAAACAGGGAACTGTTAAAACAGGAAGAGAGACTGCAGAAACAGAAATATGCCGAATATCTCCGTAGCCTTGATGAACAGCATGGACAGGCTCTAAGAGAGGAGGCGGAAAAACAAGCTGGGTTTAAAAAAAAACGTCTCCAAAACCAGCTGGAGGATATGGCCAGAAGAAACCTCAACAGGAAGAGAGAGGCGCAGACACTTAGGGCCGAGGAGCAGAAAGCCGAACAGGATCAGCTTGAAATGGAAAGAAAGCGACTGCAAAGAAAAGCTGAAGGGGTCCGACGTTTCAATAATTTGCAGACACGTAAACAGATTGTTGCTGAGAAGCTGAAGGCCTTGCAGGAGGAGAAGGCTGCCACCATGGCTCTGAAGGAGGAACAGAGGCTTGCCAAAGATTTGGCACATAGAGAGGCTGAACGAGCAAAGCAGCAAAAGGAGGAAGAGGAGAAGAGGGCTGCTATGATTCGGTCTATCGCTGCCCACAGAACGAATAAGATCCGGGAGAACGAAGAGAAAGAAAAGGCAGAGCGTCAGAGCGATGCGGACTGGATTCAGGCTCACAGCGAGGCTAACAGGTTGTTTCTAGCCAAGGAAAAAGTGAAGGCCGAGAAGATCAGAGAAGACAAAATCAAATTACATAACTACAACGTTGCCATGGCAGCAGGAAAACGTGCCGTCCTTGAGGAGCTGAAAAGGGAGAAACGTGTTACAGCAAAGAAGGCAGAACCGTTTACTGTGAAGGAGAAACAACGGCAGCAATATATTGACAATGACCTTCTTGATGCTGCAGAGAAACTCCCTTTGATTGAGGAATATCGGAAACTCAAATTTAGCAATGAAAAGCCCAATAAGGTCGCCATGGGGACGGCCCTCCCTCTGCCTCCCATTCCCACCGCAGCTCGCCAGAACACCTTGGCTTCAGCCAGAGCAGGGTTTGCCTCCCCTTTAAGTGTGGAGGGGTCCAAGTGCCTCTTTGCAAGAACCAACCAGCCATTACCCAGATATCCCAGTGCTAAACCTCAGCATATTAGAGAGAATGATAAAGAGACCAGGATGTTTGATCGGCAACAGTTCTGCCGCTCCTCTGCACCGGCCTTCTCCAAGCTCCCGCCCATCCCAGATCCAGTCAAGCAGTCCACAAGAAAGTATCTGGTCTGGCGTCCTTAATTTCCACCCCGTCCCGCCTCCTTACGTCACTACTTTACCCTCCGACATTCTCCTACGCTCTTTTATTCTCTCCCTCCATTTAAGTCTCTACTATTCTTCCCCTGTTTCCCTTTCTCAGGACCCCATGGAGGCTCAGTGGTGAGCACTGATGCCTCCTAGCCAGGTTCTGACCTTTGTCCATGGGTTTACTCCGGGTGATCCGGTTTACTCCCACACAGTAGGTTAGCAATTACCATACAACACATGGGTTTACTCCGGGTGATCCGGTTTACTCCCACACTGTAGGTTAGCAATTACCATACAACACATGGGTTTACTCCGGGTGATCCGGTTTACTCCCACACTGTAGGTTAGCAATAATAATAATAATACATTAAAAAATCCTAAAAATATACAAAATAATATCGTCTGGACTTGCATTTCACACACAATCGTTTTTGAGTGTCACGTTACCACCTCCACATAACATTTATTAACTGAGCTAGGCCTACAGCTAGATTTACTGAGGCTCACATGCATGTGGCTGTTTCTATGATGATCTGGGCATTCAAACACAAAGAGGAGAACATGTTATACCCAGTCTGTACTCTATACTCTGCTGACA
>JABXJD010003143.1:0-12500 GCA_013375575.1 Percina caprodes | reverse complement strand
AACACTTACTGCTGTAACGTTGTTGTTTCATTTATTTGACACCGTTAACCACGTTAACGCCGAGGTTCAGGCCCCAGGTTACAGAATTAGCACGTTTGCCAAGCTGGAGTAAAATCAAAGTTGGTAAATGATTAACAAGCTAACATTTATGCTAACTAAAGTTACCAAGCTTGAATGGGTAACGTTAACGTTAGTTCATACAGTTTATGTCGGGCTTACGTACCTTGCAGTTCTTGTTTACGTGCAGACTGTCAATGGCATCTTATCCAACCTGAATTTCGCACACGTTGCACTTAAAATTCTCTCTCTTCCAAACGGTCTCAAACGGTAAAACAGACACGGCTCCTCTGTGGCTCCGGTCTCTGGCTCCTTCCCGCTGTATCCACCGCGCTTTCTAACGTAACCCCTCCCACTCAAACGTTGCCGTTGTTCTTTAAAATTATTGGAAGGTTCGCACATTTAGAGTCACGTGTCCCAAAATCTCCCGCTCCTGACTTTGCAGAGATGAAAGTAGTCTTTGAAGTTGACCGCTGTCTGCACCTGGCAGATCTGTTAACGACTCTAGAGTCTACGTTCCTGATTTAACCCTTTCAAGTCTTTCGCGCTGTTTCACATATTTCCAAGATTTTTTTTATTTTTTTTTATTTAACCTTTATTTAACCAGGAAGTCCCTTGAGATTGAAATCTCTTTTCCGAGGGAGACCTGGCCAAGACGGCACACAAGTTACAATTTAAACAGAAATACAACATAGACAAGAATCACACAGAGGAAAGGAACACGTCACAAGTGGCAGTTACATTTTTGAATTACATGGCATTTTAACATGGCCCACACAACAACCCCACTCCTCCACACACAAGAAACCCTAACTATAATTAGCATCTCATCATTAATCCTAAAAGGTTTTTGCTGCTTTTGTAACAAATACTCACTTGCTATGACTATGGGCACAGAAGAATTTCAGGTTTGACCACTGGAGCACAGAGATACTCAGACAATAGCGCTTTGAAGTTTTATATAAAGAAATGTAAATGAATCCACATACACCAGGTAACTTGACAAGGACAAGAGCTTGAATACCAAAATTTACAATTTTGGCAAATAAAGATCCAACAATCTTGTTTTTTATTTTTAAAACTTTTGGTGCACCTTTCTAACCTGTGTCATACTACACTTCAGGTTTACAGTTTGATGATCAAGTTAATAAAATAACCAGCGGATGCAGTGTACATGAACAGAATCCAAACTCTGCCAGACTCCTGGGGAAAGGTTCGCCATCAATCCTGGGTGAAACAAGGAGGAAATCATTTTCCATATTACTGGGATATTACAACAAATACCTATCAAACAGAAACAGATCACAAAGATTACTGGAACCACAATTTTCCCCATCCAAGCCTTCCACCCTCCCCAATTACCCAAGCGCCCCAGTCCCACCCAGAATCAGTGTGATGGACATCTTGAGCCTTGAGACTAGTGGCGAGGTGGTTTAGCTGATGAACAATGTCAGTGATGTGAACACAATGTCTGGGATGAATGTGCAGCATTGATCACCTATCACATGGCTACTGTAGTTGAATAAGACAGACTTAAATAAAATATTTAGTTCATGTTATAGAAGCATAGAAATGAAATGGAAAAATAAAATATCTCTATAAAATTCAATTATTTTATTTTATAGAGATATTTTACATTTTATTTATTATGCTTTTAGCAGTGAAGGTAATTTAAAAATGTGACATACTTTTCAGCAGTGTAAATAACTTATTGAGAGTTGTAAAGACAAACAAGAAACGGATTACGGATATAAATGCTTGACCGCCATATTTGACCTCTGACCTCACGACTTCAAAAGAATAGCGGGTAGAAACTTCAAAGGTGTTGAAAGAAGTAGCGGCTCGAGACATCAAAGGAGTACCGCTTGGCACCAGAGTCCGCTCACACACACACACACACACACACACACACCAGAGTCCGCTCACACACACCAGAGTCCGCTCACACACACCAGAGTCCGCTCACACACACCAGAGTCCGCCAGTGTTGCCAAGTCCGCTTATTATAAGCGACTTTGGGCTTGTTTTTCTGTAAAGTTGCTTACAAATATTGGTAGTCGCGGGTTGCGGTTTTCTTGGGCTTGTTACTAAAGCGTAGTTGCTTATTTGGGCTTTGAGCTCCATAATAAGTTGTCAAGCAGGTATTTTCTATGTTTTCTATGTATCCCCATACACACTGGAGACAACAGAGTTATTTCCCGCCCACTTCCTGCTTCTAATTGGCTCTGACCCAGATGGCAACGACTACCAGCCAATCAGAGGCAGAGCAGGGCAGTCTGTTGTTTTTCTGGTTAGGAAAATGCGCAAGTAGTGACTGATGGTGACTGGACTGTAGGAGAGTTTTGGAGGAATAAATGCCGGGATAAAGTGGGTGAAATACGTCCATAGAAAACGCCGCTTGTTTTGGGCTTGTTTTCACAGGCCTGGTTGCTTATTTGTCTCGCAAGATCTGGCAACACTGGAGTCCGCTCACACACACCAGAGTCCGCACACACACACACACACACACACACACACACACACACACATACGGGTTTTTGTGTACTAAAGGGACACTGCGGCCCAAACAGGTTTTTGCTACATTAGAGGCTCCCCTTTCCACTTGCTTCACAAAGATGTGGTTAATATCAAAAATCTGTTTTAAGCCATACAACACAAATTCTACTTCAAATATTCAATACACACAACACAACTCAAAATGTAACAACCTGACAACATGTCGAATTCTGAGGACAGAGTTAATGAGGCGCATAAGCCCCGCCCTGACACAAATCAAAATTATAAGGACTAGCCCGATTTGTGAGGACAACAGCTATACACACACACAAAACTGTCACTGAGGCACATTAAAGGGTCAATCAGGATTAAAGGAACATGTCCACACACATACACAATAAGTGAAGGTACTTTGCATTAAAAGGACACACCTAACATATGAGGACAGATTTTAACAGACAAGATAACCTTCTCTTTTTATATTTATATTGATATAGATACATAAATAGTAATATGTATATAATAAAGTTCAATGTGTTGTCTTTTGTTGTCTGATTTATGTCTTTTGCCCCTTTGAGGGCATGAGTGATTAAATGTCAAAGTCATTGCTAATACAAGTGGTATTTAATACGGTACACATGCAGTCATGACATGGCTGAGGAAGTAGGCCCACTTTAAAGCTCAGTGGTCTCCTGAAATGCAATCCTATTAGTGGGATATGACTGGTAACCTACATCCAGTATTACCTCGTAAAAGACAGATTATACAAACAGACAAATGACATCAGTCAGTGAAAAATGTGGCATTTTAATGCAAACAGCAGTTTACAAAAAACTGAGGCATCAGCAGAAACTTGCCATTTTTTAAGAACATAATTGTATCAACAACAGCAACAATACACTTTATTGGCCGTTTTTTTTTTTTCAGAGTTATGCCCCGATTTCTTACAAAATCCCTGATGTTTTGCAGTGACCGCCTATCAAGTTTAGGATACTCAGCGTTTTTGCATTGCTGACATTCAGCTCTTGTGGCCAGTTTTCCTTTGGCAATGTGGGTTTTAAAATGTCTCATTACAGCGCCGATCTCGTTTGGGGACCACTGCCTTTTCTGTTTCCTTCTTTTATTTTGTTTCTCCGGGCAATCTCCAGGAGACACTACAAAAGTGATAAAACATATTCGGTCAAGTCAGTGGAAATCCACATGCCTAGAGTACACCTATGCACAGAAATGTTGTCACCTAGTAAATCAACAACTTCAAAGTGTTGTAAACTAGCCATGCACAAATCTGACTTTTTCTCCTGATTTAGATTTTCCATCTGACGGTATTGGTACTGGTAAATACCATGTAGTAATCAAATGCTAATGCTCTCTCTCTTGCCCTATTTAAAATGTGTAAAACTCACTGGTTGGCTCTCATGGATCATTCTTTTATGTTTATGTTTAAGGTCTTACTGGGCTGCTCTTTATGTCAAACTTTGTGAGATTTGTAAAATGTATTTCATCCTGAAAATCGAAATTACTTCATAACATACACACAAAAGAACATGTGAAAATCGAGTTTAAGGAGGGATATTCAGTCAGATCAGTTTCACATTAGCAGACCCCTAATCACATCCAAATGGATTCTATTTTTAAATAAAATCCTACCACAGCCTTTAAACTATCATGATTATCTTGTGAAGCGCATGCAGGAATGAATGAATTACTATCATCAATAGCTTTCTATTCAGACAGAGCAGAATGGGAACCAACTGACTCTAAAAAGGTAACTAGTAGGGTTTTGGTGTGTTTGTTGCATTCACCAGGTTGGTCATGCTCCTCTGCTGTCCTGCCACGCTCTTTGTTCACACTGTGTGTGTATTCGTTGAACGCTGCAAAGAGAAAAATACTTATCAATGTCAACTAAAACAAAGTTTTTAATATTTAATCTTCATTTCAGTTGTAATGTCATTTACAGCTTAGTATAAATCTACAAAACAATGTAAACTTCATTTTCAAATGCTTTGGATCATTCTACTGGCTAGGAGATGGAGATATTAAAAGTGATGGCAATCTCAAGATATATGTAAGTAATCTGACCAAATATCAGTGTAAAGCAAAAAAGGAGAGTGCTTGAGTGGAACACAATGTAAAGCAAAAGAGTGAGATACACCAAAGTTTATTTAGGGACAAACGGCAAGAAGAGGCTCATTTATTTGGGACACTATTAAAATAACTTCAAAGTTTATCATACCTGTAGATGTACCTTCTAGCGGAGAGTCAATATCTGTGAATGAAAAATAAAAACTTAATTAGGAATACATTGAAACATACAGTGGCACTGATAAGTCTACATGCATTGAATCAAACATCAATGAACACGCTAGCAGTCTGAGGTAGAGGAACATACCGTCTGAGGTAGAGGAACATACAGTCTGAGGTAGAGAAAAATACAGTCTGAGGTAGAGAAAAACACAGTCTGAGGTAGAGGAAAATACAGTCTGAGGTAGAGGAAAATACCGTCTGAGGTAGAGGAAAATACAGTCTGAGGTAGAGGAACATACCGTCTGAGGTAGAGGAAAATACAGTCTGAGGTAGAGGAAAATACAGTCTGAGGTAGAGGAACATACAGTCTGAGGTAGAGGAACATACCGTCTGAGGTAGAGGAAAATACAGTCTGAGGTAGAGGAACATACAGTCTGAGGTAGAGGAACATACCGTCTGAGGTAGAGGAACATACAGTCTGAGGTAGAGGAACATACCGTCTGAGGTAGAGGAAAATACAGTCTGAGGTAGAGAAAAACACAGTCTGAGGTAGAGGAAAATACAGTCTGAGGTAGAGAAAAATACAGTCTGAGGTAGAGGAACATACAGTCTGAGGTAGAGGAACATACCGTCTGAGGTAGAGGAAAATACAGTCTGAGGTAGAGGAACATACAGTCTGAGGTAGAGGAAAATACAGTCTGAGGTGCAAGGAGGTTCCTCAACAGGTGGCCTGTCTCTCTTCATCCCTGCACAATATTTAGTTTAGCACAATATAATGTAGTTCATGTGATAATATGACCTGCGTCTTTTTCATGACAGACACTTTTTTCACATCAAAAACAGTACATATAATTAACAGTATTAATGATTTTAATGATTAATTTGAATGTCCCAATAAGCCATACCATTAGGCTAGCAATGCTGTGCAATAATAGACCCCTTGAACTTACATGCCTTAATGAGGTGTAACCATTAGAAATATACATTAACATCTACTTTCAATGCAAAGTCAAGTCAAAATGTCTAATAAGAAAAATAAAGCCTGTTATCTTCCTATCTTATACAACCTTTTCAAAGAGGTTGCTTTTGCCCTTATTGCTATTTCTGCTAGTTTGTCATACCTGTAGATGTGCCTTCTAGGGCGGAGTCAATATCTGTGAATGAAATATAAAAACTTAATTTATACATGGAAACATATAGTAGCATTACATTGAATGAATCAAACATCAATAAGCATGCTAGTGCACTGAGCTGGAGGAACATACTGCCTGAGGGGCCTGGAGGTTCCTCAACAGCTGGCCTGTCTCTCTTCATCCCTGCACAATATTTATTATAGATCAATATACTGCAGGATCATGCTAATTGAAACATTCCATAAACAAAAACAAATAGTTCTATAGACAGGTGTGCTTGCAAACGGCCACAATGTCTACCCTGAATGTTTTGATTCCATACTGTATACATAACAGCTGTATATCTGAACTAACTTAATGCATTAAGAGTAAATCATAACCTACACTCTATCCATAGACTTAAATAATTTGATATAAGATAAATCTTTTCATAGATTTAGCTGCACTTGCCCATTGCTGTCCGTGGATATGGAGGGTTATCATCTTCCTCAGTGTCACTCTCTTCACTTAGTTCAGAATCAGTGAAGTCAATGTTATCTAACAAAACAATTGACAAGCAAAGAAGTTATACATGACAAGGAGTTACAACTGTAATCAATGATAACCATGTGAAATATGGAACTTAATGGACTTCATGGTAATTTTTTAAAGACATAAAGTCATGGCTTATCTACACTAACCTTAAATGTATGAAACTACAACCTAACCTAAACTTTCAACAATGATTACCTTCAATCTCAATCTCGTCAAGTGTTTTGCCCTGAAGATTTGTAAGGGCCCTTTCTCCATAGCAAGTAGTAGTTTTGATATTTTAGCCAGTTGAGTTGTAGCCTCTGGAAGCCTGTAATACTCTCTGTGGACACGAATATCATGGCCTAGGAAGTCGGCAACTTGGTCCATCTCGTGGTTTTTGAGGTTCAGGACCTGGGACAAGGTTGCAACATGTTTGCGTAACTGTGTTGACCTAAGGAGTTCTGGGTTCTGAGCGCCACACTCATTTGCATAAGCCCTTAAACAGTCCTGTCCTCTGTAAGGAGTCAAACAGTGGGGTCTTGCGAACAAAAATTTGTTGTCCTCTGGTATTCCACATTGTTTTCTTTTGCTTATGAGTTGTGTCAATGAATCAACCATATCTGGAGATAGCAGTACAGCAACCTTTCGCCCTCTTTTCCCCTAATTTCCACACGGCTGAAATGTTTGCAAAGTTTTTGTTCAAACTTTGTCAGGCCAACAGCAACATCTTTATGGAGGGCAGATGTGTCCTTCTCTAGGAAAGCCTTTAGTTGCATTTTGCAACTTCTCCTCCACGTCGACGGTTGAACAGTATTATTTTTGCCAAAGTTGCTCTGCAAAGTTCACCATAGACTTTTGGTGATGCCATCGTTGCCAGTTTCTCAGAAGCTAAACTTGCTGTCTTTTCAAGATGTTTGTGGAGACATTGCACATCTTCTGTGAATGGCAAGGTAGATGGCTTGTTAAAGTGTTCCTCATTCAAGGTGGTCAAAGCTGTGTGAGAGACAAGTTCAGACCATTTGGAGGTATACAGTGTTTTGAATGTCTGGGTCGACTTTTTCAGTTCACTGTCCCCTGCCATTAGAGCCCTGCAGTGTAGGATGTCGCATACCTTTTGCAATGAATGACCCAATTTTAGTGCAAGACTTGGTGTTTTGTAGCAGTGCTTTACTTCATCAAACCCAGACACCTTCTTGACAGCTTGAATAACCAAATGAAAATTTGCTGGCCTTATTAGCAATAGTAAATACTGAAAACTCTTTGCGCAGTGTCAGCAGAAGTCTTCCAACTTCTCTGAGCTTCTGCCGAATATATTCATATTTGGTGGGATCTTGACCATGTTTATTGAAAAAGGATTGGGCCAGCTGAAGAATACAGAAGTCACTGCGCACAGCAGCAGAAACATCATCATCTTTCATCACAGTTAACAGCTTCCAAACACCTTGGGATATCTGTTGACACTGGGCTGATTCAGACATTGTGGCCAAAGACAGGACCCTAGTTCTTCCAGGACCTGCATCGGCTTCCGCTGGATTTGAGGGACATTTTCGGACATGTCGCCACAGATCCCTCCGAAGATACATAGCTTGGCAATACATGCAATGCACATACTGCTTTGGATCATACTTTTATTTGATTTACGTCGGATTTTGAGCAATCCAGTCCCACTCTTTAAAACATCCGTGTTATGTTTATAGTTCCCTTGGTTCCTGAGTTTGTTCAGCTTTTTCTTACGTTCTTTAGAATATTTTGGGAGTGCCAAAACTTGAGCAACTTCCACACTTGTCTTTTCATGGGTTTTCAAGTGACGGGCAATTTTTGACTGTGGTTTACCACAGATGTAGCAGTAATTTTTCTTATTTCCCAAAGTGGAAATGTTTGAAGACTGGATGCATTGATCTTCCCTAGTTCCTGTGTTACCCTTAACAGATTCATCTTCAGTTCTGATCTCCTGAACTTCAATCTGAACTTCTCCTGATACTTGCTTTTCCTCCTCACAAGTCTTCTCAACCTGCTCTGTACCATCTGCACCTTCGCATAATGAGTTGTCATACACGAGTATGTCTGGCCAGATTCTATGTTTTTGAAATTTTGAAGCAGGCTGAGAGCAGGAACTGTCTGAATGACTGCAAGAATCTGGAACATATTCTTCCTCTGATATATCATCACTTGAACTGGGCTCTTCAGAAACCTAATATTTAAATGAAAATAATTACCACATTGAGCCTTTTAGGTACTCAATAATTTTAGTTTATAATTTCTCAATTACACTTACCATTGGTAGGCGTTCACAATCAGTCTTTTTGACCCTTTGTCATAACAGGATCTGTGCCAGACATAGGAACAAACTACACAGAGAATATTAAGAACTTCAACTTCATGATTTTAAAACACACATACAGTCAAAATATTAAATTATGCATTTCACAAAGGCAATATACACATTATTTTTAAACATTTGCATCAATTTCCCTTTACTAGAGCTTAGATAATGCACTGCCAGTTTCATAATGGCTTTCACAATTGTATCCAATTTGTGCAAAATGCTGCTGCTTGCTTTTTCATTCTCCTCGACGACTTCATTCTCCTGTTTTTGTAAACTTTTTGATTTTACTGTTTCTACGTTCACTCTTTCTATTGGATGTTGTATGTTGTGATTTTACTCATTTTGGTAAGCACTTTGGATACCTGCTGGTTGCTGTAAAGTGCTATAGAAATCAATTTTGATTGACTGATTTATCAATAAATCATAAAGAAGCCACAGAAATTTTACCATTTTGCTCTCAGCCAGTGGCAGAAATGAACACCAAAAGCATGTGTTGCCCTCTGTGAATATTTGTTGAAACTACTGTCCAACCAGAAGAATTATTTTTCTACAGTTTGAGAATTGGACAAAAATGTGGATATTTTTAAACCAGGCAGAGGTGTAAAAGTGGGTGATACTGAAACCCTTCACGCAACAACCCATTCCACAGGAGAAAACAGTGATAACAGTTTAAAAAAAAATGAAGATAAATAACGTACTGATCAAGACACAATACTCACCTTTACACTTAACACTAAGCCATCTCAACGCAGAAAAGGGTCCGTTGCACACGGCACATTTCTCCAAGCTTGGAACTACTGAGGAAACCACATCGTGTTTACAGTTCTGTTGACAAAAATTAGAATTATACATTTTAGTTTAGTTTTGATAAAGAAGCTTATAATACAAAACATTTTTGCTAAAATACAACTTTTACTGTCTGACTGAAGATATATCCAGATATAATTTATTCCTTTAGTGCAGATAAAAATAAATTTAAAAAAGACAGTAATACCAACTGCTTCTCCTAATAATATGAACAACTTATAGAATAACAATTTCATTAAAGAAACTCACTTGATGAATATTGTCCGAGTGAAAATCAGGAATTGTCATGTCCGGACAAGAAAGGTGAGGAGGCATGGTAGGAGAATCTCTCTCATCCAATACCTAAAATAAAACACAGCCACACAGCAATGATGAAAAATTGCTGGAATTTTTATGTATTTTTTTTTAAGAATATTTTTGGTGCATTTTAGGCCTTTAATGACAGGGCAGCTGAAGAAATGAAAGTAAAAGTTGCTAGTGAAAAGATGTGGTGTACTGTACATTTCAACATTAACTAGAGATGAAGTCACCTGTTCAAAATCTTTGAGTCTTTCCGATGCCACGGCGGCATGGTCATCAGTTGGAATCTTGTGTAGGAAAAGAGGGAGTAAGATAAAGAGTCAGGTTTACATATTTGTACAAACGTTAACAGAAATATATTCAGTACTGCACAGTGACATCTATTTTTGAACATTGTAGTTACTGATGTCCTAAAAGATAACAATAACATTTTGAACTGAGAAAATGATAGATGATTGTGATAAGATGATAATGTAGTGAAATGATGATGGTAAGGGAAAAAATCATTTTGACATACACACCAATAAAGAAACACTTAACAGTATCCATACACAGTCCTCACAGTGTATACACCTGACCAGTACATACACACTAAGGACTGTTCATTTACACCATTTAGCCCTGAAAATCAATTCCACAATAATCTTACCATAAATAGATTACTTGAACCACTTGAGGTTGTTATGCCTCTACTATTACAAGGATATACTAAATGTGAGAAACCAAGTTTCAAAGGAACCAAATAATGTACAACTTGTCTGTTAAATAAAACACTTAACAGTATCCATACACAGTCCTCACAGTGTAAACACCTGACCAATACCTGTAAGCTGAGCTGTATCAAAACCGTGAAATATCATTACCGTTAAAACTGCTTTGCAAATGAAAAGATTGGATGTCAATAACATTAAATACAGATTAAGTCACCTTTTCAACATCTTTGAGGCTGTCAGATGCCACGACCACATGGTGACTCTCTGCCTCAGTTGATATCTTGTGCAGAAAAAGGGGAAATTATCATTAATTAACCAGTAAGGCACAATAAGATTATGCTTGTTGATATGGAGTGAGGTAACAACTTAATTATCTATACAGGAGTAAGATTTGGCCTCAGGCCCCACATGAATATTTGTACAGTCATTTACAGAAACTTAGTCAGTACAGTGACATCCAGTGTTAAACAAATGACTGTAGTTACTGATATCCTAAAAGCTAATAATAACATTATGAACTAAGAAAATGATAGACGATTGTGATAAGATGATAATCTAGTGAAATGATAGTAAGGGAAGAAATCATCTTGACATACACACCAATAAAGAAACACTTAACAGTATCCATACAGGGTTCTCATAGAGTATACACCTGAAAGATACCTGTAAGCTTAGGACTGTGTATCAGAACCGTGAAATATCATTACCGTAAAAACTGCTTTGCTACAGAAAAGATATGATATCAATATCAACATTTAAAATGAATCACCTGTTCAACATCTTTGAGGCTGTCACATATCACGGTGGCACGGTGATCCTCTGTCTCGTTGAAATCTTGTGTAGAAAATTGGGAAAAAAGTAATTAAATAACCAGTATGGCACAACACGTGGATCTATTTAAGAGAACGACAAGTGCTCAAATATACAATATGTAAACATAAAAATGTGTTCAGCCATTCACAGTAATTATGTCAGTGCAGCATCGTGACATCCATTATTGGAAAATTAATGGACAACAAATGAGTGAAGTTACTGATATCTTGAAAGCTAACAATACAATTACATACTAAGGTAAAGATAATGAATAAATGAGGCAGTAATGTAGTGTAATGATGATATTGAGTGTAAATATTAATCTTTGGATACACACAATACAAAACTTAATAGAATCCATACACAGTCTTCACAGTGTATACACCTGACCAGTGCACACTCTAATAAAGTTTGTTTACACCATTTAGCCCTGAAAATCCATTTCTCAATAATCTTACCATAAATAGATTATTTGAACCAATTAAAGTTGTTATGCATCTAATATGACAAGGATATACTAAATGTGAGGAACCAAGTTTCAAGGGACCCCAATAATGGACAACTTGTCTGTTAAATATCATTAGGTATATAAAGCTATTTGGCTAGAGATTCTCCAGTCAAGTCCCCTGTCCAGTTCTGACCAGACATGACACTTAATACCTGAATACTGCCCAGACGACATTCATCAGGTAAGTTTAAAAAAATATTCTTGAGTTTTATATTTTTGTAAAAGGTTAAACATGTTCAGCGTCCGCTGCCGGGACGTTTTCTCCATTTTAGAGAGAAAAACGTTTTCTTCATTCATAATTTAAGAAAAGCATTAAATCTTCATGAACACGCTCATACGGCACATCATTGTAAGCTTAAAGTCTCATTGATTTCCGATGGCTAACACACAAAGCACTGGAGTGACTTACTCAGCCAGTTCCATCAATATGTTATGAGTAAAAGAATATGCAGAAGGATTCTGCGCGATAGTGTCTAAAGTCAGCGTGCGTCCCTACCTTTCTCCTCGTGTCTCTAATCACGGTGAAGATCAGCCATAAACTTTTTTTCTGCTTTGCCAACAGTTCAAAGAATAAGTACATCCAATCCTTT
>JABXJD010002202.1:0-59272 GCA_013375575.1 Percina caprodes | reverse complement strand
TGAAGAATGAGATATGTAAAATTCAATAATGTCAGTGCAACACTTTAAATTTTGTGCTGTAAAAAAAAAAAAAAATGTATCCTTTCATATCAGCTACAAATTCAAATATTGGCCAACATATCAGAGGTACAATGATCCATGAAAGCCACTGATGGAATAACTGATGATGTAATATTCTATGTTGAATAACTTGATGTCACCCTTGATGACATTTTTGACTCCTTTTTACTTTGATAGACATACAGTGTACTGCAAGGCTACATATTGATTTTTTATTCAACACCCATATAGTGGATGTATTCACCTTTAACTACTGTTCCCTGGAAATTTGGGGTCTTTTAAATTATAGTTTGGTCTAGACCTACTCTGGTTCTTGAGATAACTCTTGTTATGCTTTAATACTATTAATAAAAAAGGAATTGAATGAAATTGTTTAGAAGACGGTATCTCAGTTTATTCTCTCTGCCTGAAATCTCCTTCCCACCATCACTTTGTTCCCAATTAGACCCATCTGGATCCTTAATAACACTGATGATATATTCGCCAATATTTGTTTGTAGACATCACGCAAAACAAACATTTTGCATTGTGATGCCTGGGCACCATGGTAGGTGCTAGGGACATTGTCATTTGTCCTGTCATAACTAACTAATGAAGTAATAAAATGCCCTTAAATTGCTTTACAGTGGTCAAACTATGTAACGGAGACCCTGTTTCTGATAAAAAACATCCTGGGCATTTCTGTACTGCAACTTTTTAGACCACCTAAATATTGGCGGACACAGAGGGGTGAAGTCCCTAACCCTAACCATTATCATCAGTAAATATGTATGGTAGTGAATGGGAATCTTTTGATGATGTTAATCAATTTAAAAGTTTGTGAGTTTGTCATAGGCTTGCCATTAGTCTGGATCAACGACAGGACATTTCCAGGATCATTACCTTTATCCAGCATCTTTTAATCAGCCGGAAAGCAAAAGAACGAGCCAGACGCCCGCTGCTCGTGTGAGTAACTTTACATCCTGATATGAAAACACACCGTGGCTTCAAGGGCTGGGTTCCCAATTTAAAACTTTTTTGGCACTGACTGAGTTGCCCTAAAGTATTGAGTATTGAAAAATGCCTTGTCTTTCAATACCAATATCAATACCTAAGGTGTAAATCTCATGAGCGTCAGTGAGCCAATCAGCATACATCGTAGAGACACACAGGAAAAACGGCTCATGTAGTAGGAGCTGAAACATAAATCTAAAGATTTGTGCGGTAATGATGTTCGTTTAGTTTTATAAAATTGGTCTTGAAAAAAGTATTGTTTAGGAACCGGTATCAAAGTAACGGTAGTGGTATAAGTACCGGTATCAACATTTTAAAAATATAGCCGGCCCTTGTGAGTTCAGACAGACGTCACCCATAGGAATTTGAGGTGAGTAGTCTTTGTAAAAACGTAGTTTCACAGACTGATACTTTCAACAGATATATGAAAAACTGACTTTTTTCACCTGCAAAGTTATCTTTAAAATTGAAAAAAAACATATGTTTAATTCATGGCCCAGCTCAAATTATTTGTCTCTCCCTATTCACTACCGGACAGGTTTTTTCCTAAATGAGTTCTCACGGTGGTCTCACAGTGGAAGGGGAGGGACTGCTCCTGATCCAGCATCTGTAAACGGTAATATCAGCCTGAGCTACAATGTGGAGCTAGGAACGGCGGAGTGGTCCCACTGTAGCAGCGACTGGCTACCTGTGCTTTTTAGGAAAGATTTAAAGGTTTTGTTAATCACCTTTGAAGCAAGACTTCCAGTAGGCCGATAGATCTCAACAGTGTGGTTCCGAAGTAAAATCTCATTCATTTTCTCCATTTCCCCATAAGGATTTAGGTTATTATCCATAATATCTAAACCATCCGAGGTAGACTGACCACAAGCTCTGAGGTTATGTAACAAACGGTTCTGCTCCTGTGGAAGCTAGAGATCAGTATGAAATCAACCTGGTTTAAAAGCAAAACGTTTAATTCACAATCTTATGGAAATATTGTAAACTGCCACCAATCCTAAGCGTAACAGCGACGTCTCTGATCGGTCCAACTCGCTGTTACCATGGAAACGCCTACCATACCACAAAACCCCGAATGGCTAGACCGTATAGTTTCTTGAGTAGCTTTGATTAACTATGGCAACTAACTGCAAGCTAACGGTAAATGCTAAAAAAAAAATCTGAATGTTCTGTTGCTAATGAATTCAAAATCATAAGAACATTTTGTCTTTCAAAAGTTCTCACCCCCAATTTGGTGAGATATATATATATATATATATATATATATATATATATATATATATATATATATATATATATATATATATAGAGAGAGAGAGAGAGAGAGTTTTATTATTAGAAATCTATGAAACCCATGACCAAAATAGCCATCCATTCTGCTATTATGTTACCTATGGATGGGATTATGGTGAAAATAATACTCAATTATAAATGCTGAGGTACTTGTACTTTACTTGAGTCTTTTCATGCCACTTTCTACTTCTACTGCGATACATTTCAGAGATAAATATTCTACTTTTTACTCCACTACATTCATTTGACAGCTTTAGTTACTAGTTACTTTAGTTCCTAGTTCCTTTAGTTCCTAGTTCTTTTAGTTCCTTTCCACATTAAGATTCCTCCACACTAACCACATGTAGTTTCTATAATCTGATGTCTTCTTATAAAGTAACCTAGCAACAATATAAGGGCTCCAGGTCCAGCGGAGATGAAGAGACCATGAAACACACAGCTGCTTGGATCCTTTACTCTTTCTAACGTCTTCTAATACTTTAACTACATTCTCCCGATCATACTTACAGACTGTTACTGAAGTAAAAAAAATTTCAATGCAGGACATTACTTATTTTTACAGCGTGGTATTAGTATTTTTACTTCAGTAAAGGATACTTCTTCCACCGCTGGATGTGACTGTGAGTGTGTCCTTGCTAATGGTCAGTGTTGTAGGCTACAATGTTACAAAATACAAATACTTCTGTATGTAGGCTACTATAGTAGAATTCTGTACTTCGTTATTTATCTTTCTGGAAACCTTTCACTTTTACACCACTACATATCCTAAATACCATGTCTACTTTTACTTCACTTAAGGATCGGAATACCTCTCCCACTACTGTCCATTCATACACATATCCTTAATGCATTCTAGTTCACGAGATTTAGCACCAAAGGAAAAATATGAAACATCTAGAACTTTTGAGAAGACGCCTGTGCCATGACACTACCTTTACTGTGATATGTGTGTGTGTGTGTGTGTGTGTGTGTGTCGTTCTCTACCTGTTTGCATTTGTCCTCCGCTCCCTTCTTGTCCCCCTCCGCCTGCTCTGCCCGGTCTATCGCGTTCTCCTTATCCAGCTTCAGCATCTGCATCTTCTTCTTGATGGCCTCCATGTTTCCTCAGGTTGGGTTGGTTCTCAGCAGAGGGACGAGTGTGCTCGGTTAGTCCGGACAGAGACAGAGACGGAGACAGAGACAGAGGTCTGTGACAGGGACGCAGGTGGACAGGAGCGCTCGTGCTGAGTGGCGCGGGGAGAGCTCGAGGATGAACTGGCAGTAGCGCGAGCCCAACACGTCCCCCAGTGAGGACCCGCACGAGGACGATGCCCATATTTAGGCAGTGAGAGTTTAGTGTGTGTGTGTGTGTGTGTGTGTGTGTGTGAGAATCAGCGCTGTACCTGGGACATTAGCGGTCTTGTTTAAAGTAGGCTAGGCTACTTGAAAGCAATAGCGTAGTCTACAAGTAGACTATTTTACCAGAAAGTTAGTCACCTTTCACAATATTCTTGAGTAAAAATATTAAAGTAGGATCTGATATTCACTAAACTTAAAAGTAGGCTATCAGTAAATTAAATGTACAAAACTATAAAGACGACAAAAACGCTGGTCTTTCCATTTATTTTGAATGGAAGTAGTGGATTAGGCTGAAGAGGGTTGCAGGGGGAACACTCAGAAAAACGCAGCGGGCCTGAGACCGACTCAACGTTTGGAGGAACACACCCCACGTCACGCTGTTTAGACCTTTTTCACTTCAGACATGTTGACATGTCATAGTAGGAAAAGCACAGGTGTACTCAAAGCCATTAATGATGGCTGCATTCCTATTAGGACAAGTTAACTTTGCGAAAAGTAGCATACAAGATGCTAACGAGAGACTTCTGTAATGTCAGCCCAGTAAAAATGGACCTACTTAACCAAGTTGGTTCACTGCTGGCTACAAGTTAGCATCAAACACAACAAAGGTACTCAGTTGAATGGTGCTTTGAGCTAACGTTCAAACAGTCATAGATAGCTAACGTTCTTGAAATGATTTCCATCTTCTGTTATTGTTTGTATTGAGAAAAGTATTATTTCGACAATGCTGCTCACTGGGACACTTAATGGAATCGAGCCATCGTTAGGGTTATCCATTTCACCTGTGCTTTTCCTACTATGATACTTCAAAATCAACATCAGACTTGATGCGTGTGAGAGTCCCATACAGGAAACAGGAAACATCACGGCCTATATGGCTGCCACAAGAAACCCTTAAAACACCAAACAAGCTCTAAACTACCGGGTATGAGTCAGGTATGGCTGCAGCCCGGAGACCTCCCGTCTCATGGCCTCCCGGCAGGTGCTGTCCCCAAGTTTCGACTTTTCAAAATAAAATCTTGTGTCTGGTCCGCTATGTCTTTATACTTTGGTGTTTTTGACCTAAACAGTAGGGCAATCATGCTAATGAATACAATTATTTTTACATCACGATAGAGCTAGCTAAGCAGTTTATTCAAATTGTCTGGCACACTCAACAGGGAGGGACTAAACATCCGTTGTTGTATAATCACAAAACTAAACTTGAGGCGTCCTACACTTCAGTGATAGGACTCCTCAATGCTCCTTGGACCTCGAAAAGTAATCCCCTCTCATAGTCTATGGCTTAAACATATGTCAACGTTAAACGCTGATCCAGTTTCAGGTGTTGGTCCACTGAACATCTGATGTGGTGGTCACACAGGATCCCCATGTTGTTCCAAGGCTTTATTATTGTCAATGCAGGGAAAAGGTTCACACTGGTTACAGGTGAATAAGGGATGGTGGATGGCTGGATGGATGAATGTTATATCTAAATAACCTTGAACAATCAATCATAACAAATTAGGTTGGATTCAGCTGACTTACATCAGTAAGGCATCCACAGTCTGTACTTGGGTTATCAAACAAGATACTGTACATTACACTTTCAGGCATAACATTCAATGTGACCAAATAGAAATGTCCTACAATGAAAAAGTCCATTAACCCCACATCACTCCTTTCTTTGTTCTGCCTGCTTTGTTAGGAGGGAAAGAGTGTCACAGGCCTGAAGGGTGGACTTATATAAGCCTGGAAAGGGGCGCGGTTTCAGTGATGATTGACAGTCCATGAATCAGATGGAAACTTGATATTTAACAGCCGCCATTTCAAATGAATTGCAAAGAAAAATAACCAGTTAGTCGTTAACATCAGGTTGAACTGGTGAAAGAAAGACCACTTGGGCCACTGGTCTCATTAACCGCTTTTCTTTAGATGTGACACCGTTTGGACCTTCCATCCCAACTGGGCTAGTATTTGACTATGCCTCCATCGTCGTTGGGATCTGCATAAACAGCCTGTGGAAGAGAAGCCTCTCGCCGCCCCATGAGAAGGAGATTTGGAGTTTTGGGGTCAACCACTATCGGATGGATGGTCTCAGGTTCAAGTTCTGGTGATTCATCTACAGCAGGTTCAGGCTCGGGTTCAGATGCAGGTTCTGAGACTGCAGCTGGCTCTGGGACAGGTTCAGATTTGGATACAGGTTCGGGTAGTGTAGCTAGTTCTTGTGTTGCAACTTTTTCTGGGTCAAGTTTAGGTTCTGGTTCAATCTCTGGCGCTTCTACCGGCTCTGGTGCAGCTTTCTTTCTCAACAGGGGGGTTGCATAACGTTTAGTTCCATCTGTGTTTACTCGTATGGTCTTTGCCTTCAACAGGTCCATGGCCTCCTTATCCTGCTTTGATCTAGTGATCAATTCCTCATTTCTAAAGGGAAAGATATCAACCTGCCACAGTTTACATGGTGTTTCAGCTCAGTGTAGCAGTTAGCTTGTGATGTGAAGAAGCAGTGAGCAGAGTCAGTTAACTCACCAAGGGAAGTAGGTCCTTGTAGAGCCCATCCAAGCCTTGTCCTCACTGCAGCTGGTGATCCCTTCGGACCATATTGGACTCACTCTATAGGTGTGATGAGGAGTGGATTGTCTGATCAAGGTGTGTGGCTGAACTTTAGTGAATGAGCTCAGTGGGAGACCATGTAGATGTGGATAGGTTTTGTGAGTTTATCAATTAACTAAGGGTAACTCTGCTCAACAAACATGATCTTGTCAGAGGTGACCTACTTTGTGGACACACACACTCTAGATGTGCTTTTGTTTCCATTATCATGTAATATGCCTAGGTGCTGGCTGTTACATTTGGGGCAAGGTTTTCTCAGAGTGCAATCTGCTGTTTTATGAGTTCTACTACATTTCAACATCTGTTGGTTTCCTTCAACCATTTTACCACTTCATCTGTACTCAAGTCTTTGAAGCATTCACAGTGAGTCAGGTAGTGAGAGGTCGACTGATACACATGGGTACCTCATTTGGGATTGTGGCTGATCCAGTGTTTCCATGTGGGTGATGATACTGGAGGTGGCCGGGACGTAAGGTATTGTGGTTGAGACTGCTGTACAGGTTGCTGAGTTACATGCTGAAACTGGTATGAATCTACATATCTTGGATGGTAAGCAGATGGCTGTGAACTGGATGATGTAACATGAATTCTAGGGAGAGGAAAAGGTGACTGACTGTGAGGACCGTTGCCTGCTGAAGCTGTGCAAACCCCCTGTGATGGTACTGGGATGTATATTTAATGGGATGAGTCATGGGCAGAAGAGGTTGCTGGCACATGGACTGGTTGCATTTGAATAGGACTCTGAGGTATTTCTGGAAATGAAGGAGCCTGAATTGCAGGCATGTGCACATGAGCTGATGAGGTTAAAGGTAACAGACCTGAGTGCTATTGGAGTTGAAGCCCTGGACCATGTCTTGAATAACAGGGTGAAGCAGGTCTGGTATGCTTACATTCTACACAAGAGGGCTTAGGGACATGAGGTAATATAGTTTGGGCTGACTGGGAAACCTGTCCAGGGTATAAAGCAGGTAGTGCATCAGACAGGTTAGGCTCAGATTGGGCTCTGTACCAATCAGTGGCTCCTCCTCCGAGTCTAACTCTGAGTAGCTCTGTTTGTACCGTTGAACTCTTCCTAATAATTCTTTAACCATAGCTCTTAATTATGATACCGCCTGTCTTAATAAAACCGTCTCTGAAGTTGCAGAAGAAACAGGTTCTGCACACTGTGTCAAAGGTCTGGGGGGGTGTGCCGTAGAACTTGGTTTGATAGTCTTGTAGATATGTTGGAGGCACACTCTTCCTGAGTGGCATCCATGTTGTCCCTCTTCTCCACCTGAAACAACTTGAGAGTCCATACTCCTACATAAATGTTCTTCCAGCTCGAAGGACCAGCTTTGTTTGGAGGGAAAGAGTGTCACAGGCCTGAAGGGTGGTTATCGTTAATTTAAGAATTTAAACGGCGTTCAATTAATTGCATCATGCTCACTAACATAACCGTGACTTCATTTAGAAAATAATTCACAATTTGGTATTCTGAAAATGTGAATTTACAGATGGACATGTCCAGACATGAGGGCATGAAACTAAAATGAATACACTTTTACAATTAAAACATGAGACCGCGGAGAGTAAGCTCCAACAAAAAGGTATTCATGCCTCCCGTTAGGATCTGATATCTAAAATTTAGATAAGAGGTTAACCAATATTTTACCTTTTTCTTTCTTCTTTTACCTTCAGTTAAGGTCGGCACTCAAGGCGTACAGTGTCCCCCGGCAGAGGGCTCTGCCCACCCATCACATTCCAAAGTGATTTACTGTGCAGCCTAAAAACTGTGGTGAGTTATCCAGGCTTCATCAGGTCTTGGTGATATCTGGCCGCTCTGCCCTTCCTATTGAGAGGATCTGGGTACGTGATTACCCAGACCTGAGTGGTGATCTTGACTGGCATGATGTATGGTCTAACATCCCAGAAGTATCTCACAATCCAGACCATCAGCAGATTCACTACAATTTCATCCAAAGTACATATCTCACCCCCGTGAAAATGCACCACATGAAAATAATTAACAGCCCTTTATGCACTTTCTGCCCAGTAACAGCTCCAGGTACATTTCTTCACGTGGTCTGGGAGTGCTCTCCTGTTGGTCAGTTCTGGAATAATATTGCATCCAAAATATCTGCCCTGATTAATGTTCCTGTCAATGTCTTGATGATGAACGACCTGTCAGCCCTTCAGCTCTCTGGGACTCAGAAACGTGCTGCGTTTGCTGGACTTACAGCTGCTAAGATGGTGATTGCAACCCGTTGGAAGCCACCTCAGGACTTATCTGTTCATTCATGGATCCTTTCTTTTTTGGATATTGCAAGGAACGTCCAACGGCTCGTGTGGGTGGAGCCCCGGGGAAGACTTTGGACACTTGGCACAGCATTGCTGAGGCTTTGAAGACAATGCTGTAGCCTTTTCTTCTGTTTGTGTAATTTGTCCCTTGTCATGTGTCTGTCCGTTTGTGTGTGTCTGTTTCTGCATGTGTTTTTCCTGTGATTTTGTGGCCCTGGGATGCATTCCTATGGGGGGGGGGTGCAGTGCACTCGGGACAGCACAGTATAACAAGAGCCCCCCGGTATTCTAGCATGTCCAGACCTTACGCCACAGCGCTGTGGAGTATGGTCTGGCTTCACCACAGGTGCATTCTGGGATAGGAGGGGGAAAACAAACTCTGCATTTCTTTAAACCAATCACAATCGTCTTGGCTCAGAAATTCAGGAATCCGCGACGCGATGGTGAATCTGCTAAATAGTCTCGGAAGGAACTTGTTTAGGTGGAAATTGGTGGAAAACAAATTTGCAACACAAAAAGCTCCATCCAATATTAAATGAAGTTAACACAACACAGTAAGGTGAGCTATTTAAATCAGCTGACACATGGTTAACCCTCAGTATCTCTCACCATTCAGTGTAAACCTTTCCAATCATCCCCTGAGAGAAGCGAGCAGCTCTGCCTCGTTGCACCATCCAAACCTTTCAAACTTAGCTCAAAGTTCCGAACCAAGATGGGAGACAAGAGGGAATGTTAAGAATGGGATGTCAACAGTTTCACTTGAAAACTTCCTTTATTGAATATAAATCTCTGTTACAGTGCCCATCAGGGGCTGCTGCTGTAATTTAAGTCACAATATGAGCCAAAGAGAAAAAAAAAAGAAGCTTTGTATGATTACAGTCACTTTTAGATTATGCTGTTCTAGCTGTGCCACGGAAATAAAGACACTAGGGGTGGATTTAAATAATGTTCTGATAAATTATTGTAATGTGTTATGAACGAAGTGCATCTAGAGGGTACATGGTTGGTATCAGTTTATAATACTTTTACAAAGTTCTACGAAGGCAGTGGTGATAACTGACGAGCTCCACCTCGGCCCTCGGTACGGATTAAAACACTCAACGTTATGGATGTACTATCTGACAGGAAGTAGGTAGCCAATCCCCTCAGACTAGCATCATGGCTTTGTACGGTGACAGGTATGTCTAGAATATATAAAGCACTGCGTTAGGCACTAATATTGGCAAAGATAACATGTTCCTAAACATACAGTCAATATGATGTCAAACGTCTTGAAGTTAAATATATGGCTTCATAGTCTTTACACACAACAAAACCTTTACTAAAAATAGCAACTTTTTTTTTAATACATTTCATAGCTCAATCTTTAGAAAAATAATGTTTCTCCCCCCCACTCTGATTTGTTCCATTGCAAAGGTAATTTGTCCAAATCTAAACTTTAAAACCGCATTTTTCATTCATTTCATTGTCCACATTTCAGATTTAAACAGTATGACACGTAACATACTAGATATCATCCGTCAGACATCGCGCCTCTAAACGTGTTCACACACACACAAAAAAACATCTGCATAGAAAAGTTGCATAGATTATGCACCATTTGCATAGAAGCCTAAATCGAGCAGAATTTAATCGGCAGGATTTTGTCATTTGACCGAGCCACACAGCATGTACACAACACAGACATGCTGTCCAGATAGGGACGAAGACAGAGAAGGTTATATTAAAAAGTGTAGGACCGTATATAATCAAAAGCACAGATACCTTACTAAGGACTTAGGGTGTCGATATATTTTTCTGTATTATCATAATTCATACTCATTGGCATCATTCCATGTGACTTTGGCCATTAAATACAGAAACAGATTGATACTAACCCTCCTGATCATCACTGTGGAATTGGAGTCAATCTGCCTAATGTTATGTTTCTGCTGAAGCATGAAGCCTCCTCTCCCTACATGGAGCTGGGGGAAGGTCCTGAGCATTCCACGGATCACTGTTGCATTACAAATATCTGTGTGTGTGTGTGTTCACGCAGACACACACACACACACACACTCTCACTGTTCCTGGCCATCCTCCCGCAGCTCTGAGGGCAGGAACTTGTACTGCTGCTGTCGGATGGTGGCCAGCTTCTTCCTGGCCTCGTCCAGCTCCCTTTCTTTCCGCAGCATCTCCTCCTGAGCAGCGATGATCTGCAGAAGAACACAGTCCGTCAGCTTCCAACCGTAAAGACAAAAGGAAGTGATGGCCCGCCCTCATTACCCCGACTGAGGTGCCCTTGAGCAAGGCCCTTAACCTCCAATCGCTCCATTGGAGCTGCTCAGTGGCAGCATGTAGAGCTGTGTGAATGTGATCAGAGTGTTCATGTAAAAGAGAGGCTGCCTCTCAATGAACCGTCCCTGAATAAATAAAGGTTAAAAAAAATAATAATAATATAACGACTGACCCTTCCAGTGGTTTCCCTGGCTTTGGGGAAGACACGGAAGTTTTTGCGCAAAAATGTTTTTCAATTAAAAAAAAGACAGACACTTTGTGTCTCTTTGTGGCATTTTGTCTCTTGAGGGTGTTTTCTTTGGGGTCTCTGTGGTCATATGGTGTCTCTTTTGTGGTAGTTTTGTGTCTATTTTTTTTTTTACCTCATTTTGGACCGTTTTATGAACCATATCTGTGTCTAAAACTTTAGAAAAGATAGAGAAAATAATAAATAACCCTCAGAAAGCTTATGTGCTGCACCTGAACCTTAAAATAGCGACAATGGGAAACCCCTGCATTCATTAAACCGTTTAGAGCTAAACCGTGACCACACACTTTTTCAAACGGCTCTGGTTCCGGAACTGGTTTTCCCCGTTCCATTGTTGTTTCAAAACTTGCTGATATAAAAAGGTTTGAGCCAGGAACCGAGCCAACCAGCTAGGAGATAAATCATGAAAATAAAACCTTTGATTTGGCGCAAAAAAGGAAAAGAAAGGTACACGCCCGTGTACAGAAACTCCCGTAGACTTCTAGGGTAGAAACTCCATCTAGTTTTCCATATAGACGTGAGGAATCAGCAGAGAGAATGGGGAGACACTAAGCTAACGTTATGTCCGACGTCACGTGTGCTAGCTTAACTAGCAAACATAATGTTAGCTTAGTGTATCTCCATTCTCTCCAATTCCTCCACTTTTTGTCTCCATAAAGCTCAGTTTTTCAAGTCGGGAGCTTATAAAAACTTCAGTTCTGGGTTATTTACATTGTTGGTAGTAAATATCACCACACAGCAGCTTTTAGGCAGGTTTCTGTTAGCTAGCAGACGGAGTTGACAATGAGGCACCTTCACGCAAGTCAATGGAGAGCGGAGAGTTGTTTCCCCCTCCGGTGGCCATGGCTTTCAGAGTATGACGCGATGCGCTTTGTCTTTATTGTTAGCAGCAAGAGTGGAGAGTCACATCTTTTTTTTTTTTTTATAAATTATTTTTCCCAAACCAAAAACCCAAGAACAGAAGTATCGTATGTGTTTATGTACTCTAACGTAAGCTGCTAACATTAAATTAGCAGTAAACTAACCTGGCGTTACGTCACAGGCAAAGAGTTAGCCGTTATTTCGTAGGCTTACAGGTAGTTGTATTTTAGATACATCCCCATGTAGGACTGACTTGGTGACCGACCGGGGACTGGCCCTTGATGATGTGTCAGAGTTTCGGCTAATGTTAGCATTGATTTTTGAAACTTCAGCTTAATCCGTTAGCTGAGGTAGCATTATGTTAGCTAAACACGAGTCTTAGTCCTCATTGTAAAAGTCTTTTCTTCTTTGCAAAAATACAATGTTGTACATCCAGTATTTGAGGCTTCTGTATGCTCCTGCTGTGTGTGTGTGTGTGTGTGTTCTCTGACTCACCTGAGCGATCCCTCCCACCATCTTACTCTTGACCACCACAGCCTGGTCATCCTGGGCATCAAACGCCGCTTTCTGTGCTGCTTTCACCAGGTTATCAGAGGCTCTCTTCACAGCATTTCCAGCAGCCTGTAGAAACACACAGGAATTGTTTTTGTGATAAACAATTTTTATCTTTTTTTTTTTTTGGAGTCTTTTTTTTACATACTAAAAGTAGTGATTATTTACATGGAGTCTGGTGGAGACATGCTGGTTTGATACATGCTAAAAGTAGTGATTATTTACATGGAGTCTGGTGATGTGATTTTCGGGCTGTTTCATGTTTAACAAAAAGGATCTTACTCCTAAAAAAAAAAGGTTTACAGTATATTTATAGGGATCCTTTCCATAATGTTGTCAGACACTTAGAATAACGATCTGAGCCTGTCAGTGCAATGTGACTGTTTGCAATTTTCAAGAGACTTGAAACAGCAGACAAATGACCTGTGTTTTTTGTGAACAGCAACTCCTGGAAAGGGAATAGTAACTTCCACCAGTGCTCAGAGAGAAAACCATAACAGGTTTTTTCCCCTGCTCGTGCCTGAGAATAACTGTAAAAGGCAACGAGCAGCAGCCTGCTGTACTCCTCTCAAAGCCAAACATTTGTCTCATTGGTGCAGCTCGGCTACAAACAAAGAGGAGTTCTCTCCTTTTGCGGTTTCACAGACTGAAATTAGACACGGAGCGGAACTAGAGGATGGTACCGTCACATAGACATAAGTGAATCCTTCTCGGCTGGTTTATCTTTGGCTGGAATGCTACTGTTATTCTAGCCCTGACATACAACTTACCACTGTGATCTCCCTTCATCAGCTGTACTGTACACAAATGCCACACACTAAACTGGGACTGTCACAGTGTTTGGCCCAGGAGGGGGCTGATGGTCTAAAAATGCACATCAAATCCATTGTTAAAAGAGCAACTCGACACCCTGTATAACTGGAATATGCTCTTTCACACACAATTACAAATATGGGTCTTTAATTTTGGAAATTCTCATACAATAAAAATGCTTGATTTTGTGTCTGTAGGGTCCTTAAATGAATTGTCATTGTAAGGATTCTATTCCTGCACAACAAAATTTAAAAAAACAAAGTAATGTCCATCAAAATTTAGTGGGGCTTCTGAATTTATAACTTTCTTTTGTTTTGTTTTACTGCTTTGGTTTTCTGCCTGATGGGTTGTAACGCAGAACTATCCGAGAAGCCGTCATTGGAAACGGTTTGAAAAATGTTTGGCTGGCACTTTCCATAAAATACCTGGCCGGTGATTGGATGAACCATCTGGCTATCAATCTCTTGCTAAAGCCTGTCGAGAGTAGAGTGAAAAAATATTTCCATCGAGAAAAGCCTTCAGTGCCGTTCCTTGCTCTTCTTTCAATGAAGAAATACTCTTCAGTTTGGATAGAAGTGATGCTGGGGCAGCACCTAACCTGTTTAGGAACCGCCAAAGTTAGGCCTCTCTATGTCGTCACGCACCCCTAAACAACAACTCTACAGTAGCTGCCAGTCAGTAGCTCTTCACAGGGCGCACGGAGGCTCGGACACAAACGCATGATATGTTGCAAGACAGATTTTCGTGTGATCTTGTGATATCGGGTTAGAGTAACTGCAGGTTTTCAAAAATGAAAATGTCTTTACATGAATCCAACATATTATTAGCAAATATAAATCAGCCTGTGGGGAAAAACACATTGATGATAGGGTTACTGGCCTATAGGTACGGTATCCATCCACACACAGTTAATTCCAAGAATTCAACGTGCTTTCAGTTGCCGTTCTCCATGTTATTGTAGGCCCAGTTTAATATGCAACTTCACTTTATACAATATATGTGGTAGGGGGTCCTTGCTCCGTCTCTCTCAGTGGCTTTAAAAATCTTGAAGAGCTCTGCCTCATGCTTCAACTCTGTATGTTTCAACTAAATACAATAATCAGTATCCCTCACTGTTGACGGTTCTCATTGGAAGCACTTTCTACCAAATATATGATCCCAATTCCAATAGTGATAGTAATGCAAATACATATTCTCCATGCTGAACTATTCCTTGAATAGTCATTTAGCTAACGTGACAACAAGGCTAGCCATGTGGATTCCCTGCTTGGAATCTTTTGGAATAACATGCTAACACAGGTTGTGTGCTAACCAACGCTGCGTTATTTTAGGTGAAATAAAGGGTAAGTCCGTGCATTAGCCGATTCTTTCCCTCGACCACGTGCTGCCACTAGGAACAGCCCCTACAGATGCACCTTTCCTCAGATATTCACACATTCAACAGGCTGTACGTTACTCAGCACTTAATTACAACCTTAAAGTGCACCACGGGCAAAGAGCGAGGAGAGCAAATGCTGCTGGTGTAATCATAGAGCAGGGTTAATGTTTCCAGTTCTGGTGCCATGGGCGGACTGGTGGATTGTTTCCAGAGCTGTAGACATAAGTGTATGGGAATTACTGGGGTGGCAGCTGCAAGCCCAGAAGAGGAGGAGATAAGCCACTGCTGATTGGATCAGAGAATATGAGAAGGCCCGGGCAGGCTGATGTGCTCACAGCTAGCATACACACAGCCTTAAATATAGTATTTTTGGGTGGATGAGGTGACAGGAGACACTTGTAGTTTGCGTTATGTCTTGGGAATGACTGCATCAGTTACACATAAAGGTCAAGCCCTCTGTGCTACTTTATCATCAGTGAATCAGTGCTTTCAGTCAAGGAGGAAATGAGGCACTCCACCATTTTTACATATAAAGTAGGGCTGTGTAATTAATCAAAATTGTAAACGATTACGATGTCGGCTCCTAACGATCACAAAAACAGAGCAATAGAGAAAAAAGAATTATTTTCCACATTACGTTTTGCAGGTTAACTCTTATTTCTGGTGTTCTGAATGAAAAAACAATATTCCAACAGTAAAGTATGGAGGGACAGGAAGTGTCTCTTTAAAAACAGTAAAATGCAGTAGCATCTACAAAGCAACCTTACCTGTGCTAAATCTAGAACACCGAAACCCTGATGTAGCAGCTGTATAGATCATGCAGCTCACCTGTAACCCTAAACACTCAAACCGGGGCCTATTAATAGACTATCCAGCAGCTGTTGCAGTAGGACTAACGTTGTGATGGGACTATTGTTCCCCAGCAGGTACTGTCGGTCTGACCAGGCATTACAGGGTTTACAGGGTTAGGAGATCACTTGGACCCAACCCTGGTTTGCTTCAGTCTCAAGAAAATGTTGCAATGGTAACCAATGCAGATTTCTTCTTTTTTAAGCATAATTACTTTTAACCTGGAGCCTATTTTCCCGGGCATTGGAGACTCAGTGAATAATGTGAACTAAATAATCTTCCAGTATTGGTTGACAACGCTGTAACCAGCAGCCACAAACCAGGCTTCTATGTGATCATGCAGAGCAAATGCCACCGTCAATGTACATCCACTAAAAGTGCTATTTTTGGCTCAGTCTTGTTCTGAAACCTTGCGAGGCATCGTGCTGGAAGACAGTGGTGTGGAACTCGAGTGGGCAGAGAGGAGTTCCTGGGAATTCTGGAGTACAGAAACCTTTGTGTTGTTTAAAACACCAGTGCAGTGCACTAGTGTTTTAACTTTTTTGGTTAAATAAAAGCAAGTCAGTAAACTATACATGTCTGGCCCTTATTGTGATTCTCAGTCCCAGTGGGCCTTTAGTAAAATTGAGTTTAACACCCCTGATTTGTCTGTGACAGCCATTTTTGGCGGGCGATCATTTTATGGCGTGACACCGGTAGCTGGTGAAGCGCAATCAATGAGCCTTGTAGCAATGTAGCCACTCCCAACCCCGCTGCTGTACTGCGCCTGCGTGGGTGCTGTACTGTGCACCCACAAGCAGAGATATCCCGAATAATAGATAGATTTTTAATTGCGCAATTCTGAATACACTTTGCACAGTTATAGACAGGCTAAAGTTTAGGCTAGTTTTGCTACAGCGACAAATGGATCCTAACACTAGTCACTTAGATACATATGCATGGAAAAACAGGGTCCAGGCTGAAAAATGTAGAAATTACTCTTTAAGTGATATTTCGGAGGAGAAGGGAAGAGTATGCTTATGATGTACTATAGAAAATAGTGAGGACATTTAAAGATGCAAGTCTGGTTTTATACTGTATATTTGTTCTGTTTGTGGTGTGAAAGCAAAGCAGAGCAGCCACAGGACTGTGTGATGGTAGACATCTGAATTTACCATCAATCCCAATGCTAAACCACTATAAAATCCATCTGCTGATGGGGAACGGTTAAAACAGTGACAGGCCCTTTATTTGGCAGAAAACTAAATAAAGTGTCCTTAAGTGCCAGAGTAACAACACAGAGTAACAACAGTGTGTGTGTGACTAACTGTGTGTGTACTTGTCTGTATGTGTCCGTGCGTGTCCGTGTGTGTGTGTGTACATGTAATTAATTGTGTGTGTATGTGCGTGCATGTGTGTGCCTGTGTGTGCACATGAGATTAACTATGTGTGTGTGCTGACCTGGAGCCTCTTCATGGTCTGGGAGTCCTGGTCAGCCTTGACCTTGCAGGCCACCAGCAGCTGAGCGGTGGAGGCTGCCACCTGCTTGGCAGACGAGATCAGCTTCTCCTCGCTGGCGTGGCCCTGCACCGCGGAGTTGGCTGCCTCGCACAGGTTGTTGGTCGCTGCGGCAACCATTCGCGCCTGAGGAGTCAAAGTAGGCAACGATAAGATGATTAACTTGAAAAAACTGGAAACTACTAAACAAATAACTCAATTAGAGATGTTCCAATACCATTTATTCCTTTCCAAAAACATATTCTGATACCTGTATTTGTGTAACGGCTGATATTAAGTACTGATTCAATACCAGCGCGTTCAAAAATATAACTATTTTAATAATTTGATAAAAGCTGTATACTATTTACCCTGTATGAACGTGATATGACTCCTATCATTGTTGTATGGCCTGGCTCGAGTTACAGTTACAGAGAATAAATGCCAAAGAACTTTTTTTATTGTCTACTTTGGAAAAAGTATATAAATTAGCTACTTTAGAGTGGACTTTTTCCCGGGGCTAAATTACTAGGGAACGGATCAATGCAGAGATTAACATACTCGCTGATAGCGATACCAGCATTTTAGGCAGTACTATATCGGCATTGGAACAACTCTACTAACAATAACAAACATTCCCTAATAAACCTTGAGGGGAAAGACTTACAGCTGAAATCAGTCCCTGAGACCACTGTCCATCATCCACCGCATTGGCTTGGATCGCTCCCACCTGGAAATACAGGAAAAACTGTATTTATGTCTGAGTAGCTAAAGCACAGACGGGGATGTAGAAAACAGGCCTCCGACAAATTCAGTTTAGGAGAAAAAAAGACTCCCAAACGGTCATGCAGGTAAAAGTGGTTTTCCATTTGGTTCATCCCTGAAGTTAGGAAGGAAAGAATCATTGAGGGTAACAAAACGGGACAGAACAGACAAATAATGAAGGCGTATCTACACAGCAGTATTGTTTTTTTGAAACACATATTCAAGTTTTGATAAAAACACCAGTAGAATAAGCTTAAACCTAACAGCTCTACCTTGATTAGATATCTAAATTGTGTTCTTTCGTGACCAATTCCAGGGGCTTTATTGGCATGAAAGTTTTAATAACAATGTCGCCAAAGCATCAGACAAAACACAATAAACTGTTATATGTACATTAACACAATATTAGAATGGGTTTATATCATTTTATAAATTTATTTGTCTGGCAAATATAAAAACCAAAGTTATTAAGCAATATGAAACAAAGTGAATTCTATTGAACATGTGAGGACAGTAAAATTTAACATCCAATATAAATATGTACAGATATTTAAAAATGGGCTCTTTTTGTGTGTTGGGGGTGTGTGTCATTCACTGTCCCACAGGTTGTGGCATGTTTGTACATATTGGGCAACAAGATAAGCACAGTCTCCTCCCTGGAGAATGATTAGTTTGGACTTTTTTTTTTTTGAATTTTGCCAGAACATTAGTTTACATCACACACACTGGACGGTGAGTTAATAGCATAGACTACCTATGTGTCAACCTCTTATCTACAGGGGCCTTTCTTCTCTTTTAAACACCAACTGTTGGGCATCACGGCCTTGTGTGGTTGATTATGCCCAAATTAGGCGTGCAGACCCTGAATGCATCAGTCTGTTTGTTCAGGAGCCACGTTGCATCAGATCCTTAAAGTAAAGCACTGAACTCTAACAATGGATCCTTCTTTGTCACAAAATGTCCAGCTCTTTGGTCCCAAACCTTCTCATTTGGATTGCAACAACAGTGTCTCAAAAATAAGGAATTTTGGTGGAAACGTGTTATCCAAAAAGGACTGCGTTTGTTTGATTTTGTTTTTATGATGCACAGCACAGAGACTTGCAGTAATAGAGCGTTCCATTTCCCTCGGAACTCAGAAGCCGGAGCTGGGAATGACATCACACCCGAGTCGAATGGGTCCCATTTACCAGTTGGATTTTTCATTGGGGGGTTAGCTCTAGCTAGGTTAGCAATACCAGTTGATAACACATTATGTATGCATTTTTGTGCATATAAACAGCGTAGCAACATGTCCACATATAGACGTTGGACAGGACTGTGTGTATGACAAATAAGACAGAAGTGCTTATAAACTGTTACTACAGCTTCTCACTACTGTTGATGCACGGGGCAGCCATGTTGGATTTTGAGCTTGAGAAATCCGACTTCCGAGTACAAATGCAATGCACCATTAGCCATTTCTCTGTAGGGTGGGGCATCATTTGGATTCCAAACTCCGATTCCATCATATCATTTCTCGATTCCGATTCTTTGAGGGGTGGAGATGGAACGTGTCAAAGGCTTATTTCACAGATAAAAGGAACGTTTTATTTTGATCCAATGGTGATTTAAGGTTTTACCCAACGTAAAATAAAGCCACACTAGAGCGCTGCTCACTGTGCTCTGTGGCTGCCTGGAAGTATGGCGGCTGCTACGGAAACCAAAACCTTTTCTATTCTATTGGAAATCGTATTTTTTTTTTTAGAAACGATTCTAAGTTGGAACCAGTTCTCAATGCCCAATCCCATTTCTCTGTGGCGGATGGGGGTTAAATGTTGCCTGCAGTATTCACAATTGACACTAGAAGTAGATCTCATAGAGTAATAATGGTGTAGTGTGATACAGACGTACCTTCCCCTGAGCCACCAGCTCCCTCTGGGCGGCTGAGGCAGCTTTGACCAGAGCACTAGTGGCCGCTGCGATGGACTTGGCGGCCTCCAGAATCTGCTCCTCAAAGTTCAAGCTCTCATCGGCCTCCTGTTTACGAGAGAGGGAACCAACAGTCAGTAAACACACCGTGTTACAAGGCGGTGAGGGTCTGTGGGAGATTTATTAAAGCAAGAAGATTGGACAGAGGTGCACTGGAAAAGCACCACAGTCACTTTGAAATGGAGATTTAAAAAAAAAAAAAAAGCTAACAGGGTACCCAATCCTTTTTTTTGTATTTAGATACTTATTTATTGTTTTTATGTGTATATGGGTTTGTGTATGTATGCATATCTATTGTGTTATTTAAATTCATGTTATTATCTATTTTTTGGTAATGTAGTTATTACTTTGTATATGTAAACGTGTGTATGTGGCATATGTATGTGGATGTGTATGTATATCTATGTATCTATCTATGTATCTTTATAGTTGGTGTGCTCATCAAAAGAAAAATGTTTAAATGATGCTGGCCAAGTATTTCTAGATTTCTAGAGTGCGTTTGACTTCTGAGGAGACTTACTGCTAGACAGCTAGATATGAAGGTAAGTACTGTATCAGGCTTCTCTGCTGCCTTCAGGTTAAATGGAATGTTCTGTTCTTTTGCTGTTGCTATTTGGTTTTGCTGCTTTAGTTAATCACCTCTTGTCTTTGCTGATTTTACTGTGGGTTCAGCTGCTTCTTCTACTTCTGCTGGGTACTTTGCTGTGTTTTTTGGCCAGAATTTTGAGGTCTTACTAAATGTGACTGAAACGGTTTAGGGTGATCCGACTAGCTAAGTGTGGAGTTGGAGAGTGGTGCTTAACAACTGTCTAGGTGCTTTGTTCAGTGATTAGCTAAAGTGGGGCCTCCTCACCTGTAGCCAACACCAATCACCTCCTTATATTTAATATTGCAGCAGCGTCATGCAAATTGTATATATATTATTAAAGCTGCACTTTCATATGGCTCTTTGTAGTTGGCTTTTGTAGCCAATTGTACTTATTACTTGTTGTCAGGAGTTGGCACTCGCTTTGGAAAATCAAGCGTCAGCTAAATGACATGTAATCTAATATACCACAAGCTTATATTAACGATTTGGAATTATACATAGGGGTTATTATTTGCACATGTACATATGTACATGTATCTGTATAACACACACACACACACACGTGACCCTGTGCTGAGGTTAACACGCTCAGTGTGGCTGACCTTGGGTTTGGTCCTGGGTCTCAGCTGCTCCAGTTTCTTGGCAGCTGCTTCAATAGCAGCCGCCGCTCCTAGCAGCTCGTTCTCGGCGATGACGGTGGGATCCTCAGGGTCCACCCACTCTGTTCCTACAACACACACACACACACTGAAACACTGTACCTGAAAACCCCTGACAGTTCTGGATTTCTATCAGCTGCATACTGATAATAATTATAGATAATATGGCTCTCTGTATCAGAATTTATTTTAAGGTTGCGCTAATTATACAGACGTGTAAGGTCCACTTTGTATCAGTTTCTCTGTGTATGTACTTTTTGAACTTTGCACTCCAGTTATGGTGTCAATAGGTTAAGGTTCCAATAACCACTCAGCAAAGAGTGTCTCTCACTGCTCTTTTTTTATCAGAGCACAGTCTTCCCACCTGAATGTTTCGTAGGTAATGCATAACATGCAGGGTATGCATATTTACTTATGGATCTGCAATGCATCCACAGGTGACTTGCCAAAAGGCCAAATACATAATGTGCTCTCAGCATGATAGAGTCCAAACTCATCCATCTCTGCAGGGTAAATCCAGACAGCTAGCTAGACTATCAGTCCAATCAGAGTTTCTGTTGCACGACTGCTTAGCACCGTCCATGACGATTGTGATTGGTTTGGAGAAATGCCAATAAACCAGAGCAGGTTTTTCTCCAATCCTGGAATGATGTGTGGACTAGCCAGACCCTCCTCCGCAGCGCTTTGGATCATGGACCTACAATCACGCAGGCAGCAGGATTCAGTTGCAGCTAATATCTCTTAGACCGGAACATTAATCTGTGATGTAAAGCTCTGAGGATGACTTTCCCCCCCGTTTGACAGACGATGCATTCGTGGAATCGCATTGGGTTCAATGTAATTTGTACTGGACTCTTAAGATGGAGGATCCCAGAACAGAGCTGTGTGAAACTGTAGAACTCTACTGGGAGTATGTAATCCCCCTTCAAATTACTGTCAGGGCTTATTTGCATGAAGTGCTCTAAATAAGACCTGATGCCGGGCTATTTAAGAGGTCTTAAATGCATTCCTGTCTGCCCTTTCTGATACTTCCACTGGGGGCATCAAGTCAGAATTTTAAGATAATTTTAAGTGGCTTAAAAAGGATCTATTATCATTTCATATTTGAGATTGTACATCATGAATTACTTAAAGTAATTGTCTTATTAGCATGATTAAAGTCCACTACTGTTGACAAATATTTCCATCAAGAAGCTGTAGGCCTGAATCGTCATTTTCAGGTTGATGTGGTTTTCTCCTGTTTTTCTGTAGTTTAGGTAGTTAGGTTTGGCAATTTTGGTTTAGTTATTTTTTATTTAGGGTTGGACAGAACTACAGTCCGTTAAATAGTTGTTTCAGTTTATTTTTTTGGCGTTGATATACCCTGATTGTAAGCCTCTGTTACAGATGTCTTAAGTTAAAATAGTTTGTGTGAGAAATAACCTTGTTTATTGTCAAAGTAATACATTGCTTTGTTATCATTTCAATTTTCACTCCCCGTTTCTTTTTCAACGTGGCGCTCTGACACTCCTAGCATGGTAGGGGTTGGTGTCCTACACCCAGACCTTTTTAGAAAGATTAAATAAAAACACTGACACCATTTCATGTAAATTAAAACTTAGTGCGTAGATTCTGTCGCCCCATGATGTCTTCTAATTAATGACAACAAAAGTGTCGGTGCATCCACAAGATACAAACCTTACATGATTGCGCACTGCCCCCACACCTCCCCCATGCAGTTGCTTGTAGCCAAGGAAGACACACAAGATTAAAAAGACATGCTTAATTCTTCAGAAGAGGTCATTATCTCCACTCGATAGCCATAGCCGTATTGAGAAATCCAGAGAGTGTTGTGTGGAGCTGATAGTCTTCATTAGCTTTGTAGCAACTCATTTGGCAATTTCTTGAATGTAACGGACGACCATTAATATAAAAAAAAGTTATGCACTGCAGCATTAAGAAACAAGGAGACACCCAGAGGATTGTAGTTTTGTTCTGCTGTCATTTTGTGGAGGAAGAGGTCAAAGGTTAAAATACCTTTCATGGCCTCTGCGGCCTGGATGAGCTCAGTGACAGAGCCTGCCACCCGCTTGGAGTAGCTGGCCAACTGTTGCTTCAGGTCATGAGAGGGCTTCTGGATGATCTGTGGGTGAAAGGCAAAAAGCCACAACCTTTAATTCCACCCTTTCTTTACATTCACATTCGGCATTATTGATGCACAACATGTTTTAACTTGAATCAATCAAATCCGAGCCTGTGCAGGATTTATTTTGATGAGAAAATAAAAGCGTTTTATATTTACAGTTCACTTTCATATTCCACTCCCTTCAATACAAATGCGTAGAGGTCATAGAGGCATAGAGTAGAGGTCTTCAATGTTTTTTAAGCCAAGGACCCCATGACTGAGAGACGGACCACCTACATATTTGTATAAAATGAGGTTGCATTTTTAATTCTGAAAAAAACTTAAGGCGCCGGTATAATTGCTTTTAACTAATGGCATTTTTTCCACTGCATGGTACCTACTCTACTTTTTTCCATTATGAAAAAAAGTCTCTGGTACCTGCTAACAGCTAATTATTTTAGTACTCCCTCAGTCGAGGTTCCAAGCGAGCTGAGGTGACACCAAAAGGTGATGTGAAAACCTGCAGACTGCTGATTGGTCGGAGAGAATCGTCACTAATCACTGCGTGATCATTGCTAGCGACAGGCAGCAGTTGGCTAAACTGCTGCCTCCAGCTTCTTTAAAGCTAATTTGTCTTCTGGCTGTGGCAACAACCACATGCCGAGAATCAAAAGTAACACACCTTCGACGTTCTGTGTGTGTGTCGCGTCAGGTCACGGCAGTTTCCTATGGATATGACAACGAACCACGCTTGTCTCACACAAGAGGGGGTACTAATCTGCGATGGAAAGAGGAGGACGTGGCCAGCATGTACCATTAATGGAAATACGCCTTAAGCGTTTGTGTATCCTGCGTTCCTTTGAAGCATAGGTTGTGGACGTCTTTAGAAATGAACGCTACGCGTACGCAAGATGCAATTTAGCACATGAACATGGGGGGCAGTGTATTATGCTGAACTAACTGGCTCAGTGTGTGTTGCGGTGTGGAGTTAATGCGGGCTAATTCAAAGTCATCCACATCTCTCATTGGCGGAGAAACGGTATCTCGCCATTGTCGCAACACACTCGAAGAATCTATGACAAGGACCACTGAGCTGTTTTTGGGTGATGGTGGTGGAGCAACATCTTACCACACTGCATGCTGGGCTGTCCCTTTTATTTGTGACTTGTGTGTGTTTACGTATTTGCAGCTTGACACAAGGGAAGAACTACATGAAGTGTGAATTTATGGTGGCCATCAACAGGGGCCATGTTGAAACATGTTGAAAATCTTTATACTCTTTATTGATCCCCTATGGGGAAATTACAATTTACACTCTGTTATTACACACCACACACAGGCCCAAAATACATTACACAGTCCATTCTCCACACATGACTTATTTAAAGAAACACTGGAATGAGAACGTGAGCCTTTCGCACATACTTCAGACACATAGTTTTCTAGAGGGATCTTAGGGTGATATATAGGGCAGACAGAATAGAAAAATAAAACTTGGGTTGTAAGACAATCTATAACATGCAAATCAAATGTGCATTAATTCAATTTGTGTGATAAACATTATCTCTTTTTATTTTTTTTCTGTGTTTGTGATGTTTTTGATTGATGCTTTATATATTTACCCCCAGGGGATCAAAGCATTCAGATTGATTCAGACTTATTGTGAGGCACTTGCAAAACCTGTTTTGATTTGAGTGCTATCAACTAAATCACAGATGATTGTGATATCGCTGCAATGGCTATGGTTTACAGGTATATATGATCAATTAATCACGACAGCTACAGCTATATAAAAAGCTGGAGAGGTGCCAGTTCACCTCCTGGGCACTGCCAAGGTGCTCTTGAGCAAGACTTCGACCCTCTCAACAGCGCAAAGTGCCTGTTCACCAGCCGCAGCCCCCCCACTCTGACATCTCTCCATTTGTGCATGTATAGGTACTGAGCATGTATTTAGATTCGATTATACTTTATTCATCCCACAATGGGGAAATTTCCTTATTACAGCAGCAGCATTTTCTTCAATATCAGCAAAAAACAAAAACACACAAACAAGTAAACACACAAGAAAAACAGGCAAACAATAGACAATGATTATAAGGTAGACTAGACTATTTAGGCCTGTGTATAATAACAGACTTAATTGTAAAAAGGATCAATAGAGTATAAAATTATTAAAATAAATTATTATTGTTGCAGAGCATCGCTGATGAGAGTGCACTGCATACAAAGAGTTGTAGTGCTCAGGTATTACTGTGATTTCAGCATCTAGTACTTTTACACTTTTTACAGTTGATTGTACAATAGCTTATTAGAGGTTTCCATTGTGAGAACACAACGGCAGAGGCCGACTGCCCATATGGGAACATCACTTGATTGAGTGAGGCTTAGGGGCCTATCTTGCACCCGGCAAACCGCAGCGCAAAGCCCGCCGCAAGTGTCTTTGCTAGTTTAAGACGTTGTTTAAATAGCAAATGCACCTGTGCTCATCTGTGCGCCCATGGGCGTGCTGGTTCAGGTGCATTCTGGGCGTATTTGCTATCTTGAGGCAGCGGGAAGTGATCACACCATTGACCAACAAAAACCTCTAAATTCAAAAACGCATCATTTCATTGTTATTTTAACAGAGAACTATTGAAATGCACCTAGGCTCGTACACAGCATGTGCACACTATGCTTGTCTCACACACACACACATGCCCAAAACACACCTGTGATTAATTAAGAGCTGGCGCACGGACCCTTAACTCCGTTAAACTAGCAACAGTGCATTTGTACACGCCCTAAACGCACCTGCACCAGGCGCTTCCCGCCGTTAAAATAGGGCCCTTCATGTAGAATTTGTAGATTGTTCTAGTGCTGGGCCGTACGTATTTTATCTTTATCTTCCGGGCGGTTACAAGGTATATCGTGGTATTTTCTTTCTTTTGCTTGAATGGGCGTTTATAATGGCTTATTCTACCATCAGTGCATGGAATATAATATTTCAATGTCATCATGTTAAAAACTTTGATTACTAAAGGGTTTGCTTGGCTCCTAAACATTATACAATCACGTTGTATGAAGGAGAATGCATGAAACAGTTACAGAATGTACAGAACAAAGTTACTACCATGAATGAGAAGGGTACACAGTAAACAGGGGCCCCCTTCTTAATTCACTGCCAGATTATACAAAGTAGCTCTCCGCGGCAACCTACTGGTGAAAAAATCATGTCATACGGGAAATTAATACCAGTATATGGCTCAAACTGGTACACCACCCAGTACTAGGTTGTAGCCTCTCACACTTCTATTAATAAGATGCACACACTAATGTTTGGGAATGGTTGGGTCTTTGGAAATTATAGAGTGTGGTCTAGACCTACTCTATCTGTAAAGTGTCCTGAGATAACGTCTGTTTGGATTTGATACTATAAACCAAATTGAATTAATGTTAGGCATATCTCATAATTAAAGGAACATAACAGTAGACTAGCTGGATTTGCTGGTGCTTAGATGTGTTTGAGTGTGTGTCCTCAGACTGTCCTAGGTGGACATGCAGAATTCAGGTTGGAACAGTGTGCGACAGGTGCAAGGCATTAACAGGGCTCAGCCCTATACCCGGCTCAAGTTTATTCAGATGTGTTGTCATGAGAAGATAGAGGCGAGGACGTAACTGCACAGGAACGCATGCAACTGGCCAAACTAATGACACACACACACACACACACACACACACACACACACACACACACACACACACACACACACACACACACACACACACACACAGTTACCTGAGTTCCACCAATGAAACAATATTAAACTGTGGGAAACGGGCATGTTTTGTGTTACACAAACTCAAACAACTCCATGCATCAATTCTAAAAAAGGTTAATTCGTCTGTGATCTTCACAACTGATCAGTGGGACAGTGGCAGTGCTAAATTGCCCACAGAGGCCAGGGACCAGAGGACACCGAGTGTGGAAAGGCAGGCTGGTCGTTGTTCCGTTTCTAACCATCAGAGGGCAGCACCACAGGCTCAGGTCACATCACAGCCACACTGCCTGGAAGAATTCCCATTGTTCTATTCCACTTAATCAAAGTGAAAATATACTTTAATGTCAGAATTAGGTCTGCCCCATTTGAGGGAAATATGCAATAACGTTGTTGACATCGCAATAGCGATATTACTTGCAATAAATAAAGAGATATTGAAATGTACTCAGTATTCTGCTGAAATACAACAAACTGCTGTTGAATTTAAAACAAATGAAAGGAAGTAATTTACAACTTTCTTGTATTGAAAAAATTGAACATAAACGGACCACTAAATAAAGAATAAGTCACATTTCAAAGTTTTCTGCTGATATTTTCTTTCAACCTACACAAAAAAAAATCTGTCTTTCACGATGTGTCGCAGCTTTTGCGATTTGTTTATTGCGCCAATTGATATCGTGATGACGGAAAAAAATCTAATCTTCCTAATCTGAATGAAAGCCTGCTGGAATATCTTCAGGGATATACTTCTCAAAAGGTAAATTACATTTTAACCATAAGTACTGTTCAGTTATTTCAATCCTGTTCAGAGCAGATGTATAAGTCCATCCCTCTTTAGGTGTGTGAAGTCCTTCATTTTTTATTTTTGACTAACTCAAGTTTTCGGCTGACTTCTCAGAATAATGGAGAATTAGACAATATGCAGTTTTGGCAAATGCCCGTTCCCTTGTCAGCAGTCAATGGTGTGCAAATGCCCCAGCTGTCAATCATGATGTTTCACCCCAATTTTCACCCTGGTTTCTCCCACTTTGACTCAGAGTGACTACTCACTCTGAAGATAATCTCTCTCTCTCTCACACACACACACACACACACACGATACGATACAACAGACGTAGGCTACTGAAAAAGCTCTGCGTGGAGCCTCCGCATAACCATAAATCCGACTGACTCCCTTGGAAAATGTCTAACTACAGCTAAGGCAGACTCCTGACTCATCCAAACACCCCCCTCCTGTCCATAAGCAGAGCTGGTCCAACATCTGTTAACGTGCTGCTGATGCTACTCTGCAGCATTGTTGTGGAATAAAATCTCTAGTTAAGCATTCAACCGATGCAAACCCACACTCGTGCAGGTCATGCAAGTGGTGTACTCACCGGCTTGCACCGACATCAGTGAGCCACAAGTTTAAGGGAACATTGACAGAGCGATGGGAAAAAGGAAAGAAAAGAGGTCATCAAACACATGACAGCTGATAGTATCAGACATATAGCAGGCGCAGATGTTTGGAAGCATGCTGCAAGCTCAAAATGTCTCAGGAACCAAGTCATTGATTCATTATTACTATTCCTTCATTATTACTATGAAGGAAATGACAGGCACAGGATTTCAAAATTACATTTTAGAGTGGACCCAGGTTCCATTAAGCTCAAGGTTATTTGATATGGAAGATGGGTCAACCCTAAGCGGTTTGGATAAGCAAGACTAGTTTAATGATAGCCAGACAGATTATCTTAAGAGGAGGGAAGAATGATGATGATGATGTTAATAATAACAGACTGGAGATGATCTGTAATATGAACCTATTTAGTTGCTTTGACTTCTAAACAACACTATCAGCCATACAACAACATAATAAGCCTTTAAAATCCCTTCAATTCAAAAACAATAACAAGTTTATATAAAACGTAATCATTTTGAGTCGATTCTGGACCAATCAGCTGTTAGATCAGCTGAGAGCCCGGCGTTTCCCAGCATGACCTGGGTCTTGCAGTTGGTGGAAAGCAACCGTCTCTGCGGCCGTCTTGATCTCGTGAGGTCATCGTTGATCACGTGTACATGACGTCAGAGTGAGTCGGGATCAAGTCGGACACAGTTCTACCCAGCATGCAGGCCTGACTCATCTCCAACGAACTTACTCTGCCTGAGCTCTTGGCCCGCCTTCCAAAGAGCCCAGTCTGCTCTAATTGGTCAGCAGGCCTACTCTGTTGTGATTGGTCAACCGAATTCAAAACAAGCCACTGGGCGAGCTTTGCTTGCTCACAGCACATAGGAAAATCTGGGCTGGCTTTCTCAATCAGTGACATCACTAATGGAGGAATTTCAAACAGGAATGTGGGCGAGGTGTTTTCAGACAGTTGAGAGAGCTGTCTGTTAGAGGGAAATGTGTTTTTACTTATACATACTTTTACATATACATCTATTGCATACACAAACAACTATATAACTCACTAAAAGACAAAATAAAAATAAATAGTAAATGATCAGTTTGCCTGTCCACACTGTGTTGGTTGGGAAACGGCAGCTAGGACTAATGGGTAGCCGATGAGAGTACCGTATGCGTAGATGGGTAAAGATGTCTTACCACCAGCACATGCTCCAGCAGTCCCAGATATCCGGAAGCACATTCCTTGCCATAGCGCAGCGCTCTCATCTGGACCTCCATGCTGACCTCTGGGTGGTAGGCAGCTTGCTAAGAGACCGACAGACAGACAGAAATTAATGTCTGAACCAAACACTGACAGTACAGGCCAGAGATCTTCAGCAGGGGATCCGGGACCCCTAGGGGGTCCTCGGAGTTACTACAGGATTCATGTTAACGTCTTGACATGAATCCGACATATTAGCAAATATTAATCAGTGTTTCTGTGAAAAACAAAAACACATTGATGGCAGGCTTACTGGCCTATAGGTAAGGTACAATTTAAAATAAAATACCTATAGTGACGTATAATTAAGTTGGTGAACATTGTACTGTATGAGGGGCATTTATTCAGTTTGGGAATTCCCCCAATCTCTACAAAGCTGACGTTAGCTGAAGTTAGCTGGCTGACTAAACTTGATTTTTTTTTTTTTTTTATTTATTTTGAGAGCAAATGGCCCTCAATCTGAATAAAGTATTATTTTATCTTTTATTTTGTTGGTAACCTTTGTTGTATAATCGCATTTTTACAATTAGACTTGTAACAATTATTACAAAATTGTCTCCTCAACTGTCAACTACTTTACAGAATTGCTCTTTCTTTGTTTTCCCGCAATGAAGTGCTGACATTAACCAAGGCCAGCTTAAGGCGTATGACTGGTATCAAAATCATAATTATATAAGTGATTATGGGTTGGACTATATAGTTTTTATTATTGTAACAATTGTTAGTTGTTGGCATTTGACCCTGTACACGTTCACGCAAGTAAAATGACAAGGGGGCGGGGGGTACAGTTAGAAGAAATGTTTTATGATAATAAAGAGGCGTGGTTATTATCTGGGTCACATGACAGTGATATAACCAAAATATGTATCCTGGGATTCACTCAAAAGTCAAAGTAGGAAATGAAGAAATAAATATTTTTAAATTTGACTGAAAGACACAACTACCCCCGGCGTACCTTGCAAGAGTGCAGCATGTCAGCGATGGCTCTTCTGCTGAGGTTGGCCGTGGCAATGACGTCCTCCTGACGACAAGAATTCCCAGCAGCCACCGCCTTTGCGGTTGCCATGGTGATTCCTTTAGTCGTGCGAATGAACTCCTCTGGCGTGGTCGTCTTTGGTGGGGGGTCAGAACTGCTGAACACCTGTGTGGTGAAACCAGGGAGACTGTTGGTGAGAAACTAGAAAACAATAGGAGTTATTTCATAAACCAATCCCGTGAATGTTGAGCGGTCAGAACGAATCCTTCCTGCTTTCAGCTCCAGCTAGTCTTTTACTGGTTGGGGTAGTAATGGGATGTACTTCATTTCTCCCCCATGGGGGAATGTAATTTGTTTTATTCTGCTGTTCTGTTTCTAGATTCACGCACACATTTAACTTTTGATTAATAAAAGCATGTCAATAAACTACACATGTTGCTTGATATTATACTCATTTTGCAGTGTGGGGCATAGTGAAATTGACCCCCCTGGGTAAGACAATGAAGGATAACTACAACGACTAACAGAGGGGACTGTGCAAGAATCAAGCGCAAAGTGCTTTCAAGATTAAAAGATTTACAGGATATTAATTAGGAAGAGAAACCCATGAAACCCATTTTGTGCCGACTTTTTACTTTCTACTCCTTACATTTTACAAAATTAGCTTGTTACTTTAGTTTAAAATATTTTCAGTGGAGTGACCGTTATTATTTTTATCATCATCAATACCGAATTCAATTTCATTGGCTGGGAATATACGTTGCACTTGACGCACCACTACAAGACGACTCAACAGATTCAGGGGCATTCATTCACTGCAAATCATTGGGGCTTGAGGGCGCCAACGTTAGCACATAGTAGCATGGACGGCGACATGATTAAAAAATGAAGAAAACAGAGAATCCCAGAGATTGGGCAGACAAGAAGCAAGACATTCCAATAAAGTAGACAAAACATTTTCTTAAAACTTATATGTGACAAATACTGCATATGTCAAAATGTAACAAACTGATTTATTCAGAATGTATTTTTTTTTTAAATCACGTATGGAAATGTACATAAAAATATGGCTGCATCGAGATGCATAATAAATCGGTTTAGAATGGAATCGCTGGCCTCTGAATCGGAATAGAATCGAATTGTGAGGTGCCCAGAGATTCCCACCTCTAATAATCATATATAAGATGTTTTAGGCCTATTGGCAGACATCCATAAGAAATGCAGGCACTGGCATATAAAGAGCCTTTTTTCCATGTCCACTGAAGTTTCTCAGCTTGTAACATGTGTGCTCCAGGTAGCTTTGCATAAAAAATGGTTGTCACGCACAAGGCTACTCTTGCTTTTATACTTTAAGTACATTTCCAAGCCTGTACTTGTAAAAAGCCTGTAAAGAAGTTAAATCAATACTTCTACCAGATCATTTTTATTTATTTTTTTAACACAGGTGTCTGTACTTCTACTTGAGGACGGGATGTTGCCACCTCTGGAACTCGGTACCAAGCAAGACCAAAGAATGGAGCAGCTTGGCTGCTTTTAAATGTTGCTGAAAATGCTGAAATCAAGCCAATCATGTTGCCATTCAGCATACATTGTTGCTGTATTGTAGTGGTGTCACAATGATGTGATTTTATTGCTGGTATGATTGTGGTATTTTAATGCTGTGGAATTTCCAATTCTGAATGTTTTATTGTCTTTCTATATTTCTCCTGATTGTATGTTCTACGTTGTTTTGCATTTGTCCTTGTAATCTGGCTTGATGACAAGAAAATGAGAGTCGCCCTCAATGATCTCTCAAGGATGAAGAATGAACTGTGTCGTTATTGTGTTGTTGTCTTTTACTATTGTGTACTGTAGTGGTTGTATACTTCAGTGTTAGATTTTCCTTTTTGAGAGCCCAGGGACTACAGATAAAAGTTATGTTATAGCTAACTCGGGTACTGCTAAGGAGCTGGGCCGGTCACATAAACTCAAAATTTTTCATATCTAAACATCCATTTTTGCATTGGGCTGCCAGTCAGTAGTTTCAATGCCTAAAGATAAAGTCTGATCTTGGTGTTTTTTCTTGTAACCCAGAGTGTATTTCACGAGTGTTTCTTACCTTGAGTGGCAGCGACTTAGGTATGTGATGCAACTATGTCAAGACTACAGACCATACTCTACAGTGCTGTGGAGATAGGTCTGGCAATGGGAGACTACTCACAGCGAGCTCCTGCTTGATGTGTTCAATTGTGGACTCCAAAGCTCTGGTCCCCTTTGTGGCTTCGTCCTCCACCGCCTTCACCGTCTTCAGGAGCGATGTCACATTGGTCACCATCACCTACAGCAGCCAAGTCACATCATAGGGCCAAGGATTAGACTGACGGCAAGAAAACAGTGCTCATAGACACTTCTTACAGCGATAATGGTCACGATAACGGTCACAAAGAGATCTGTATGCTATAGTTATATAATGTCGTGCTGGACAGCCTCATCAGATGTGGCATGGCGGCATGGTACGGAACCCTCTCAGTCCGGTCAAAAGTAAAACTAGCAAACATGGTCGAAACAGCAATTGAAGTAATTGGGAAAAAATTAAAAGATAAATTCACACCCATCGCTTAAAATCACCTCTGAGACAATCGTAATCACACAGGTAATTCAGTAAATGACTGCTAAAGCATTTAAACAAAGTTTTGTCCTGGAGTTTGTAACGTTCCAAATATTTTAATGTTGACTTAAAGATTTTCATTTTCACTGTAAATACATATTGGTTACATTATGCAGTTTTATTTTAGCTTAATTTACCTTAACTGAACAGCTTTGGAGTCATTGGAATGGTTATATGACTATTTTCGAGTTGAATGGTGGTTGCCTCGCCCCCCCCAGTGCCTGTGAGAGGAAAACCACCCTTGGACCTCTCGCCGGCGAGTCGCTGGACTCAGCGTCAGGAAGTATTGCGTGGTATCAGATCTCGCAATGTAACGAAGCGCTTCACGGCACTGCACACCTACGCACATTCAGGGGCCGGCTAACAAAGTAGCGATGGAAACCAGCAAAGAAAGGACGAAAACTGCATAGCGCCCCTTTAACTACTAATAATTGGTATTGGCCCTCAAAAACCAGTATGGTTCTAGTGCCAAGTGTCTCTCTAATGGTCAAATTGCATCGGAACCCCCCTCCCAGCATCTTCATCTTTAAGCAGAGAAGTCTCATGGGGCTTTTGGGGTTTCGTATCTCACCTTAGCGGAGCTCTTAAGCTGCAGCATGCTGGGGTCGTCATGAGGTTTGCCTGCGGCTGCTTTGGTGGCGCTGATGAGGTTGCCCAGAGCTTTGGCCACATCTTTCACCGCATTGATCAGGACCACCTGTAAGAGTGTAGAGTGCAGTTCAAGGTTTCATTTGATGTCTTCACTTTGCGCATTATGTCCATAAGAGGGCAAAACAACTCAATGGGAGACATAACTACTTGTGTGAGTCTTGAGTAGAAGATGTTGAAAAAAACTTGAAAGATGCAACAAAAACATTAAATAAAGCTGCAAAAACATTGAAAAGTATCAAAAACTTCGGAAACAGCCCAGGTTTGATTAGCGGGAGACATAACTACTTGGGAGATTTGCGTAGAGAAGTTCAAATTATTGATGTGTAGTGTATACTTTTGAATTACCTTGTTTCAGTTTTGTTCTGATCTATTTAGAAGCTAACTGTGCGTGATAAATATACTGGATGGACAGTAGCTTAAAGATGGTAAATGAACAAATTATTTAATACTATTATGGAATAGTAACTTGAAGGACTTATTGATCTGCACGTTTTTAACAAGGTTTTCGGTTAAAGGGTTCTATGGCTGTTTCTTACAAAGCAATACACACTTTGATAAGGGTATGGAATTTCAAAAAGGTTAGGACCAGAGAAGCAGTAGGTACTACCAAAATGAGTATCCATTTAGCTTATTCTTATTTTTTCTGAAGTGGAATACTTTGTGTTTTAAGCTTTTGTGTTTATTTTGGAGACATGTCTGCATGTGTTAAAAAATTTGACAAAAATGTCGAAACAATTGTCGTAAAAAGTAACAAAAACATCAAAAGGTGACAAATGTTGGAAAAGGCGACAATTTCCGGGAATAAAAATGCCCAAAACTTCAACTTTCTTTCTCCAAATGAACCTAGAAAAAGTGGCAAAAACATTGGAAAAAAAAAAACTAAAACTAGCTTAGTATGGTATGCACAATGAAAAGGTATGTGTGAAGGCTTTAGGTCGCCCTTCACGTTATTGGAGGCCCAGTTTAATATGCAACTCTATTTTATACAATATATCAAAAGTCTTCAACAATTATTAGGCCAAGGACCCGTTAGCTGAAAGGGAGACGGAGCAGGACCCCTACTGCATACATTGTATAAAATAGAGTTGCATATTAACCTGGGCCTACAATAACTGTATCAGTGGGTGGCTCCCTTAGCTATTGGCCAGTAAGCCTATGATCAATGTTGTACATTAAAAAAAGATTTATCTTTACTAATAACATGTATGAATGCATATTTATTAATAAATTTTTTTTTACTATCAAACAATTTACCGGCCTCCCTGCAGCAACTCTGAGGACCCCCCTAGGGGTCCATGTCTCTGGAATATACTGTATATAGTAGGGGGTCCCTGCTCCCTTTCTTTTTCAGCTAAGGGGTCCTTGGTCTAATAAATGTTGAATCCTGGTTTAGCATTTGATTTGTTGGGTGAAGTGTCCACTTTGAGCCAAGCACGCTAGCTGTTGACGGAGGACCTAATTGTATGCTGAGATTAGAAGTTAGGTCTTAAACTTTTGTCTTTCAACCCACTTTTCTCACTTTTACAAAAGGGTCATTGAAGACACACACAACAGACAAACACGCAGCATATTTCATGCAGACTGTACCTGGGTCTCAGGGTCTTCGGCTCCCAGGCTGGCGGCTCCCAGTTTGACCACATCAGCCAGTTTAGTGATGGTGGCCACCGAGGACTGGGCAGCCTGGGACAGTTTCTCCTGACTGGCTCCGGCGCCGGATACCAGCAGCTTGGTGTCCTCCACCAGAGCCTTGGCTGTCTTCAGGATGTATTCTCTGCACACAAGAAGGTCACACAGTCACTATAATAACAAAATTAACTGAGTCAGAGTTCAGAGGTCTTTATTATCTTTGGAGGATTCAATATCCATTGTTCCTCAAGAGAAAACTGAATGTGGACTTTGCATTCAAGAGTTGGGCACGTTAACAGCTTTAATTGCAAAAGGGGCAAAATAAAATGTATACCCGTTAGTTTTTGCACTAGGGAGCCTATAAGTCGGCCCAGAGGGAAGAGGAATAAATTCCTCCCAGAGTGGGTGGTCAGAGCTTGACAAGATTAATCTTGCCTTCTATTAGATTTTTGGGGCGATATGCTTTTGTCCCGATTCTTTCCCGATACATGGGTGCCGGGTGGATTTGCATTGCGATTGTCATTTAGTGCGATTCGAGAAGAATTGGGATTTGATAGTATTGAGTATTGCAATTTTCTTTTACTTTAACAAAAAAAAGTTGAATAATACACTTCTAGAGACAATATATCATGAGACATTCCTTAAGTGCCAATTGTTTTCTAAAATGAACACGTCAACCAGCTGTAATTCTGCTTTCACTCTGTTTTGCTAGAAACAGACACAATGTAGTCGCCATCGGCGGTACCGCACATACAAATAATATTTAAGTGTATCATTGGTAAAAAAAAAAAATCAATTACAGTGTTTTCTGTAGGTTTGTGGAAGACTTGTGTGTGTGCATATTTGGCGGGGGTTTAAGTGTGTTTCTTTTGATGTTTTTCAATAAAAATAATATGTAATTTGACATCTACGTTGGAAAAGCAGATAATAAATAACACTCAAAAAACGTAAAGACAAAACTAAATTTTTTTGTACTGTTTTTCTCTCTGTACCTTTTTTGTGAGCTGCTGAAAACTGCTGCTGGAAATTTCAAATATCTTGCGGAAGTCATCCCAACAGGATCAATAATGAGAAGTCTAAAAAAGTCCAACTACAATCATTAGATCTGAGAAAAGTCTTTTAGTTAGTTAGGTTATTTTTCGCTTTTTGTTGCTCTTTTAAATGATTTTTTTCGCTGTTTAAGGCGCTTTATGGCTGTTTTTTCCCTCTTTTTTGCTGCATTTCACATTCCTTTAGCTAAAGTGCTGCCAAAAATAGCTCACGTGCTCCACCTGAGACTTAAAATAAAAAAATGAAAAATCACGACACATACAATTTTCAGTTTTCTTTCCCACCCCTGTCCTTTACACAGGGTGTCTGTAGTGATGGGTACCTGTGGTCAGCGAAGGTCTCTGCGTTCTCTCTGTTCAGAGTACCGGCAGTGGCAAACATGATGGTGGTGTCGAGGTCCGCGATGATTCCAGACACAGCGCTGGCGGCTGTGATGCAGGCCTGGGTGCCACGGTTACCTGCCTGGAGGGACGCCAACACATGGGAGACCTGCGGGAACAACACCAACCTGCTGTGAGTGGAAGTTGGACTTGGCTAGAGCTTTAACAATTTCAAATGGTGCTGCACAATAAACTGTCTCAGAAAATAACTGCGATTAGCATAATATAACTGTCTCTCTCAGCCAAATTTAAAATATGTATTTATGCATTACTTGTTACAATTTTGAATGAATGAATTCCAGGATAAATCTTTTGTTATATATCATTGTCATGTGACCCAGATGATGTAATAACACAAATACACAGCCTATGAAGTAAACTTCTATCTAGCCTCTATCATCATAAAACATGTTCTCTAACTGTATCCCTCCATCCTTAGGGTTAGAACTAACAATTGAAATAATAAAAACATATAGTCTGACCAATAACCACTTATATAATTACAATTTGGCAAATCTAAACAAAATCAACAATTACCAGTCCTACGCCTTAAGACCTTAGCTCATGTTAGCAGTGTATCACAGTTAAACAGAGAAACTGTGATTGTGCAAAAAAAAAAAAAAATTGACAATTAGACAATGATGTAATAACTGTTAAAGGCCTAGACTTGGCGTGTATATTTAGTACAGGTATTATATTTCTAATAGTGAAGTTAAAAAGGCAGCCAAGTGGTTCCAGTCTGACCTTCTCGGAGACTTTGCGGGCGCTTTCGATCAGCTCTTTCTTGGTGAAGGAGTCGTTGGGGCTGCACTGCAGGGCTCCAGCTTTGGTCACCAGGCCGGTGCAGCTGAAGCCCAGCTCACCCACCTGCTTCTTAATGTGAGAACCAATCTGGAAACACACACACACAGGCAGAATTACAACCGCAATGCTTGCCATTGTTGCTATGGTGATGCACTAGAGTGAAGACATGCGGCTGCCGTCTGCTCTCCTCGGATACATCCAGAGAGACTTGACTAACGAGTTGGTGCAGGTTGTGCTATATGTTCCACTGCTAATATGATAAGTAAATATAGGGCTGCGGTGACCGGGCATCGTATTAGTTAGATAGATGGATGGATGGATGGATGGATGGATAGATAGACTTTATTGATCCCAATTTGGGAAATTTCAATGCTAGAGCAGCAAAATATAAGACACAGCACACACACAGAATATACAAGAAAACTAAAAACTATATATATAAATATAAATATACACACACACACCTCATCATTCTCTGCGGTTACGGCAGCATATTTGGCCTCGTTTGCAAGATTTCCAAACTCATTGGTAAGCTGGTTGGCCAATCCGCCGAGGTCATCAGGGTTTGTGTTGGACTTGGTCACCTGAAGAGAGACAAGAAACAGTTTAGTAATAAGTGCATCTATCCGGTTTTCACCAGGCAGACACCACTTACTTTAAGGTATTTAAGGCTATTATAGATTTTATAGTATAGTACATTGCACAGATAAAGCCTGAGATCGGGGCGGGCTTTGCCTCTCAGCTTGTGCTCCTTGTGTGTTACCGTTACGACAACAAACTGCGAGCTAGCTACACGGTAGGCCTGCATGATAAACCGCGATCTCGATTCACGATTTCATTTTTTAAATAACTTTACTTTTTTTTTTAATGACTTTGGTTCTCATTTAATTTTACGAGCTGACTGCATCACAACAGTTTCTACTTTCTTCTGTGAGTTTTAAAAAGACTGTCCAGCAAAAATCATGGCAGAGAATCGTGATATCAATTCTAAGCTAAAAACATTGTGATTCATATTTTTCGAGAAGGCCTACTACACGCATAAAATGTTAACTTTTTAAGAACATTTGGATTGTGTAACAAGGCAGGCCAGCTTGGTTCCTTCTGTGTATGATTGTAAAATATACAAAGAATATATTAATAGCATTTGCTATCTAACTGGGCGGTTTTGGGACCGAGGGGTGGGATGTTTTGTGAAAGAAGTACACACGGCAATACACTGATAACTTTAATATTGATAGAGCTGGACATGCGAGACAATAGATTTCATGATGGCCCAAATTTGGTTAATTAGTTTGAAAGATTATTTTTAGAGAAATTGCTTTCTACTTTTTTCCAGACATTACACCAATATAGTGGTCACATCTTTGGACCTCATTTTTTCTAAGCCTCAGTTTTATACATCTAAGCATGGGGAGGGGCCTAACACACACATAAAGGTGAAGCTTAGACTGCCAGAGGGGTGGGGCCTGACATTCTTACGTTTTAAAATATTAATTTTTTCAGTCCCCAGAACTACTTTGGCCGATCGGATGGTTATGGAACTGCTCACCATCTCCTGCACAGTGACAGCTATGGCCTTGGCCGTCTTAACCATGGTAGTCTGGTAGTCCACGAAGGTGCCTTCAGCTTCAAGAGCCGGCGAGTCTTCCATTTGGTTGATGGCGTCGTTGATGGAGTGCACCATGCCGCCCACAGCACCCGCTGCACTGGCCGCCTCAGCCAGAGTGGCGCCCAGGTCATCCACTGCCTCTTTCATCATCTGCACCGATTCCTCCAGGGCCTCCTGCATGTGTGCTGCCTGCAGGAAGGAAAACATTATTGACAGGGCAATGCTAAAATATTCAAGCAGACTGTTAAAACACCTCAGAGCTGGAAAATAATTCAATTAAATTCTGCCGTAATATTGGAATTTTTTATTTTTTTAAATTGACAAGAGTATCGTTTAGGAGCCGGTATCAAAGTCACGGCTATCGGTACATTTTTGAACGAAGCCCTAACGCCTATGATTAAATAGAACAAACTGCAATAAAATAATAATATTAATAATGGTACATCTTCAATGTTTAAAGAATAGAATACAAACAGTAACATGGCTTAGTGAAATATAGTGGAAGCGGAAATATGTGTTTTCCGCACAGTTGCACTTAGGGCTGGGCAATAATTCAATATGATCATTTATCGTCTTTCAATGAATCATATCGTGATGAAATCATACATCAAGATATTGTGACATAACAAGCACACACTAATTCAGTTTTCTCAGAAAATGTGTTTTTTGAGGGAATATCATTTGAAGAATTGCAGATTTGTTTTAACATCACACTATTTTTGTGCATGCATGTGAACATAGTCAGTACGTAGCTAGAAATCTTTTTGATTTTTTCTCCATAATAATGACAAAAATAATTCATTACATTTATGTAGTGCTTTATCATAGGCACTCAAAGCGCTTCAGGGGGAAGGCACGGCAGCCTTTTCTAAAATCTCAACCCAATAGTCAACCATATATCTATGTATTTGGTAATAATATGTGTATTTGGAATCTGATTTTCTCCATATCACCCAGTCCTTGCACTTTTTTTTATTAATTTGTTAAGACACAAGCTTTTCTGCCATTGTATGAGTCGATGCGGTTTGAGAAACACTGGCTTATGTTACGAGTGGCAGCTTCAGTCCCTTCAGTATAACTCTGTGGTACAGCTAGCTTGTGTGCCTGGAGTGTGCTGCACACATACGCTTTCTCTTTTTGTGAATGTTGTTCATCTTATTGTATTGTTTTTAAGGCACTTACGTAGATCATATGAATGGTTTCAGTGGATGGCTTTTTGTATGTGAGCATAAAATGTATGGGTGCATATGTGTAATCATGCATATTTGTTATATTCATAAAACAAGTTGTCTTTGTTTTAAACTGATCAGCTTTTTATTGAGTTGTTTAACTGCGAGCATTGGCGCATTTGATTTCATTGTATGCACAAAAACCTCCCTCCGAAGCCGTTTACGGCGTCAGAAATCAGCTGTTCTTAGAACATTTAAATGTGTATGAACTTTTATCATATCATGAAAATATTTTACTTAAGTGTTTTGTAAGAGCACGAGAGAGGTGATGCGCTCAGAGCAGACAGCTGTCAGCGAGTCTGTACGGTGATATGAAACACCTGATTTCTCTATGTGCCATGTAAACCATCATATCCCCAATACGATCAAAAGCGGGATAAGCCTTATAACCGCAATATTCATGTCCATGTTAACACACAACTCAAACAACATGCTACTGGTGGTTTGGAGGGTTTAGCGATACATGATTCATACACTTTGAAAATATTATAAAAGAATACTTAAGCTTAATCTGTGTATGCAGTAAAATGACCTCTTAATTATTTTTTTGGAGCTTCTGAGCAGCAGGTAAGCCGTCCCCCGCTGAAAATAATGAGCCCTAAATTTGCAATGAGGAGGCCATGACTACAGGGACAGGTAGAGAGGATACCAGAGTAAACGATATGAATTAAAGTCATTTCATTTAAGAAAAAGCAGTATATGACAGTACATGAGAACAGTGCACTACGTAGGCAGCTACAGATGCTGTAGATGCTGTTGGTGCTATTCACAATGTAACTGTAAACTGAACTGTAGCCCGTAAATTAGTTCAATATGCCTCATTGTGGACGACTGGAATACATTTCAAATGCTTTATTTAATTTATTTATTTTTATTTATTTATTTATTATTTCTGTTAATTTATCAACCTATCCTTGTGGAATAGTGGAATATTTTTTGTTAACTTCTCAGCTTAAGTGAATTATTATTTAACATTTACATTATTTGGTGAACCATGGTATTAATAAAAAACTAAAGGATAGTAAGAGCTGAACTGTTGCTTTATTTATCCAACTGCCCCCACCATGAAAAAAGTGGGCCGGTCTTGGGCCTGAAAGTCCCGGGCTGAAAAGTGGCCCCACTCTGGCCCTGCTGTGAACAGAGCAGAATAGAGCTGCTGTTGGCTGCTGCTCCTGTGCACATTTGCGCATTGTTATCATTAGATGCGTTGCACGTCTCACACAAATTAAATGGTTAAGGCTGCCGGCGCCACTGACTGCGAGCATGAATTCAATAAACTCAAAACTAAAACTCTACCTTGGGGTTTCCTCCAGCCTCCTTAGCAGTGTAGAGCATCTGTAGGGCGGACTCGGTCAGGGTTTTGGTCTGGTCTAAGACGGCCATCTGCTGTTGGCTGCTCACAATCTTTGACGCCGTGCCAATGGCTGCCATAATCAGGGGCTCAAAGTAGCTGGCCATCTGAGATACCTGTTCAAATGTGTGTGTGTGTGTGTGTGTCGGGGGGGGGGATGGGCCAAATTGCAAAACAAAACACAATGATAAGTTTAGGCTTAAACACGTTTGACCAATGCCAACGTAGCGTAGATGGACCAGCAGCTAGTCAGCATTGATACCACCCGGTGTCAGCCGGCTGTGTTTTACCTTGTGTCCCAGCTGGGAGGCCTCAGAGCGAGCAGCCACAGCGACAGGGTCAATCAAGTTGCTGATCTCATGGACGGAGGCCGCCATCTGCTCATGGAGATTCTGCAACATATACACATAGAAGATTCATTAAAGCTATAGTGTGTAGCTTCTGTCTCCCCCATGAGGAATTCTAAGTAATGACAACAACACTGTTGTTACATCCACATGACGCAAGCCTTCCGTGGTACTTTTACAAACTATGTTTCTTACACGCACACGGCATGGCGGGTGTGTGTGTGTTAGGGCTGCACAAAATGAGAAACATACCTGATTCCTACTATTTTGATTGATATTGGAATTTTCGAGGGAAGGGACATTTTTGTACCATTATTCTTATTTTTGCAAGGCCAACAAAACAAAGATTTTTTTATGTAGAATATGCTCTGTAGGTTGGGATCTCTGCAGGAACACTATACTTACACACGATACACTGTACACGATACATATTCTGCCATTAACAAATATTGCTATTTGTATATTGCAGCACTCCATATTGCAATTTTGATTAAATTGCAAATAATTGTGCAGCCCTAACGTGTGTGTGTGTGTGGTTTACCTCCATGGAAATGTCCTCTCGGGGTGTTAGATGCTGGCTTATGGCAGCCAGAGAGGCCTGGTCCACCTCGCGGATGCAGCCGTTCAGCACCTCAATAGCATCATCACATTCTCTCTGGCCGGGAGCCTTTTCTCTGCACAACACACACCAGATGGATGAAGGGTGGGCACGGTGCAGAGTGGCAGTGATATTAAAGCAATGGGGCGCGTTGAGACTCTTACAACCCCACAAATCTAACTGTCAGAATCAGTATAAAATGTGGAATGTTCCTCAACACTCTCCAGTCATCACCAGGGTTTCCTGGCTCAGAACAGGCTGGGGGAAGAAACTACGCACGCTGTAAGCATGATCGGTACGCATAAAGTAAATGAGTCTGTTTTCCCTTATTTCACAGAAATCTTTGTGTATTTTCTTGTTATTTCTGACAATTTGATAGTCAAAACTAACAAATTAAACCCCAATTAACAAAACTGGTTAAAAAAATAATATAAAAAGAAGATAAAAGTGAGATTAGCTCTCATATTCAAGTTTATGTTCTGCTTATTAAATGGTTGTTCATAGAGATGAGCCGGATACTTGGCTGAAACGAGTATCCGGTACGGTGAAGCACTTTTGCCGAATACAAGTATTATACGAGTCAATATCTGTGCTCGGATAGGGTAGCGGACCGTGCGCGCCCTCCCCCCTACACACACACGCTCTGCTCACTCACACACACAGAACACTGAGAGGTGAACAGCTCTCTCTCTCTTCCTCGGTCACTCAGGTGCGCGGGTCTTTTCTGTTAACGTTTAGGGTTTCTTCAGCTTCAGGTTGGTTTTTACTTCGGATTTTAGTACTTCCTTAACCAGTAGGTTTCTGGTAATGTGGGGTTTCAGACAGTGCGTGGTAGAATGCGACTCGCGCTGCGTCTCTGCCGTTGGAATTTTTTTTTTTTTTTAAACCTCTGCCTTACGAAGAACACAGTCCCCCCCCCCCCCCCTCTCTCTATATATAAATAATTGCAACCGCATGTGTTGTATTCATTGTTGCAAAACTTGTTCTGTATATACTTTGTTTGTTACCATGACAACATCACTGATCTCAAGCTCAATGTTGATGGAAATAGTTTTCTAATCAGCAATAAATATAACAATTTCTGATCAACCCATATCAATTGCATGCTTAAAATAACATACCGGTTAAAGCCCCGCCCATTTCAAGACAACCTGACCCACTTCCGGGTTAGGCCCCGCCCAGTCCAAGTACAGATACAGATAATTCATGTGGTAAACAGATACAGATACGGATAATGCTGTACTCGCTCATGCCTAGTTGTTCATAACACATTCAGAGAGGATTTGAATTGCTATTTAATTCTGTATTCTTATCATTTTAGTGCTGGTGATTTTCCTTGGGGGCTGGTAAAAAACCTCTTTGGGGAGTGCCAAAATATTCCTCTATGCAGAAAAAACCCTGCTAACTTTGCCAGGTCACGTGTAACAGACTACAGACATTCATCTAGCTCTGTCAATCTGCAACAGATGTTGCTGAACTGTTGCAATATCATCATCATACAAGCATATTCACCAGTGGTGGAAGTAGTATTCAGATCCTTTACTTAAGTGAAAGTACTAATACCACACTGTAAAAATACTCTGTTACTAGTGAAAATGTCTCTTGAGTAAAAATATGTAAGTGTCGTCAGGAAAATGTACTTAAAGTATTAAAAGTATTTAATACAGAAAAATCCTCCCATTTTAGAAACTGTAAAGGAACAGTTGTGTCTGATCATTTCAACTGGACTTGTAGTTTATGAAATGTTTTAAATTTTAAATGAACCTACATGTGTTTTGTGTGCAGAAATCTTAATGCGTAAAGTAACTAAAGCTGTCAGATGAATCTAGACGAGTAAAAAGTAGAATATTTCTCTGTGAAATGTAGCGGAGTAGAAGTAGAAAGTGGCATGAAAAGAAAAGACTCAAGTACAGTTGAGAAAATATATATAATACTACTGATATTAATACATAAATGAAGTAAACTTCAGTCTGACAGTCTATCACCAAAAAAACTTAATTCTCTCTTTTTCGTTTTTAATTGTATTTACTATCAACCAGAAGTTAAAAGAGACAAAAATGTAAGTGGAACTAAGGAGTTGCAAATACTAAGGTTGCTGGCTCTGCTAAATGTGGAAGTAACAAGTCCAACACTGAGAAAGAGAGATCAATCAGAGTAGAAGACATGTAAGAGAAGGTGGGGGGCAGGCCAGCCAGGAGCAGGAGATGAGTCCATTAGTTGGCATTTTTATTGAAAAGAAAAAGTAAAACTAGTGTGATGTCAGCTTGTTAAATGTGAACATGTTCTAGTTTCTTCTCTCCTCTGGGACTTGTCATTGACATGTCTTTGAGTTGTGGACAAAACAAGACATTTGAGGACGTCATCTTGGGCTTTGGGAAACACTGATCCACATTTTTCACCATTTGAGAGACCAAACAACTAATCCACTCATCCAGAAAATTATCAACAGATTAATCGAGAATGAAAATAATCAGTATTGTCAGCCCTAGTGGAGTTTACCTCATGTTGGTGATGAGTTTCTTGATGGAGTCAGACACAGTCCTGGAGTGTCCAGCCAGCACTGACCACTTGGGGGGGTCTTTGGGGTTGACAGCCAGGGAGCGGGCGGTCTGGATCAGGCCGGTCGAGCTCTCCAGCATCGCCTTGGCTGCTGCCACGATGGGCTCCATGGCTGCATGGCCCTGAGGAAAAGGAACGGAAATTAGATAAAAATGACTCGCTAGAGTAAGATAAACTATATGAAATTTCCGATACCAGTGTAGGAAAAGCCTCCAATACCGCCTAAAACTCTGGTATCAGTAAGTACCAGAGTTTAGGCACCAATCCGATACCATATAATTTTGCCCTGAAGAAAATCCACTTTAAAGTAGTTTATTTGTGCTTTTTTCATTGTGACTCTCTGTCAAACTGGATAATAAGAAAAAGGGGAGTCCTGTGGTGATCACTGTTTGTGTTTGTCATGTTTCACAAAGAGTTTAACAACAATAATAGCAATCACATCACATCCAGACCGGGAGAGTAGTAAACTGCTCTCCCTGTCTGGTAGACTTATTTAAAAGAAATCCCTGTGAGCCAAAACCTCAGATTTCTGTTCGGAACGATCCGGTTTCAACAGTTTTTTCTTCTCTGAGTGATGTCATACCGATTTTATACATGGTCCTCTGCTCCAGGCACGTTACTGCAGTGTTTACATTACATACACTGCTGTATGTAGCTACATGCTAATGTCAAGCAGAGCTGTTAGAACGAATTCCAAAAGTCAAATATAATTTGATTAGCAAAAAAATCAATAGTATTCAAATTATTATTTAAATGTGAGTTTTTTGTTTTTTTTATACATATGTTGGCTAAAGTTAGCTAATCTCCAAGTATCATTAAACTTGCACTTCCTCATAGCTGAAGAATAAAATCCGAAAGAGACTCGCGCCAAGAACACTAAAAGCTGATTGGCTGCAATACAAGTTGCATCAAGTCTTTAATGACCGTCGGCTATGACAGTGACAATGGGGGACGTTGGGTTCAGCCTGCTCAAGCTGGCAACCCGCGTGAACTTGGAGGAGGAGGAGGAGGAAGAAGGGCCAAGGTAGCCGACTCTCCAGTTTTTTATTATTTGGACTGCAGTATCCATTTTATACGCTACCTGTCGGTATTACATACTGCATCCTTAATGTTATTGGTGACCGCCAAGTACTGGGGCTGCACAATATTAGGAAAATATGCAATATGGGAATATGTTTTTGAACATCGCAGTAATATTACTTGCAATAAATAAAGTGATATTAAACGGTGTTCAGTTCTGCTGCTTTCAGCTTTCTGCTAAAATACAACAAATTGTGTTGAATAAAAAAAAATTGAAAGGAAATAACTTCCAACTTTCTTTTATTGAACTTATTAAACATTACATTTAACATAAAAGGCACCACTGAATCAAATAAGACATTTACATTTTAACCTAGAAGAACACCATAGTAGGTTTTCAGCTCTTATTTTCTTACAATTAACACAAAAAAAAAAAATCGTCTTTCGCGATATGTCCCAGCCTTTCGCAATATGTATATTGAGACAGTTGATATCACAATGACTATAAAAAAAAAACAATAATATTTTGTGCAGCCCTACTAAATACAAACCCTTAATAGTGCTTCCCCTTACTTACTGACTCATCTGCATTCAATGAGCACAGAACAGGGAAACAAGTCTGCCAAATGTTCCCTCTGGGGATCAATTCAAGTTATCTCAATGATTTAGAGCAGACAGCGAATGATCATCTGTCAGATCCTGCTCTCACTGCATTTCTGATTGAACTTACTTGTTTAGGTGATGACATACCTCGGGGCTGATCTGAGCAGGAACGCTGGCGAACTCTGGGTTGGAGGCAAAGGCAGTTAGGTTGTCCACAGCTTCTATCAGAGGACCAGTGGCTGCCTTACACTTCTCTCTGTTCTCCTTGCTAAAGGCTCCATCCAAAGCCTGCAATGAGGGTTTAGTCACAGTTATACTGATTGCATTGCTATTAAAGCTGGATATTGCTACTGATTTCCAGAATCGATTTGATTCCAATTCGACAGGCCATTTCGATTCAATTAGAGATATTGCAGTTACAACACCCATTTTCCTTGCATATGAAAGACATTCTCAGAGCACTAATACTGTAAATGGACTGGGCAAAATCAAATATCCTGATATTTTGACCAAATACCTCAATATCAATGTCGCGATGATATTGTAGGCTTGACTTTTGGTGCTTTCACAAAATATTTTTAATAAATAATCACCAATAATGTGGATATAATGACAAAGTGGGTAAAGGCAAATAATAGAACTGCAAGAAAAAAAAAGACAGAAAATGACATCACTTCACTGTAATGCAGAAGACAACACTTGTTTTACAATATCCAAAATCTGAGACGATATCTAGTCTCATACGACAATATCGATATAATATGGATATATTGCCCAGCCCTAGCTGTAAAAATAGTAATGCTTGCATTAAGAATTGACCCTAGCCTTTAAGGGGAGTCCAGTGCTAAGACAAGCAAATCAGACATTTTCTTTCACTCAACACAGAGTACATGCTTTTCATTTAAGTGATGATGTACTACTAACCTTTATGGACTTGACCAGATTGGCAGTGGTGTTGGCCACTTCTTTGGCTGACTGGACAAACTGCCTCTTGGCAACCGGATTGGGAGTTTTTGAGGAAGCCAGGCGGCAGGCGTTACACAGTGCCGAGGTGTGTTTGGCCACGATGGTGGCTGCAGAGAGCACCTGGGCAGGCAAACACGCGTGTTCAACCACACATCAATCAACATTTATTCATATTAGGGACCGACCGACTACTGCCTTTCTTAAGGCCGATACGATTATGAGTAGTTAACGAAACCAATAACTGATATTTGGAACAGATATATATTGACATTTACAGTGAAAATTTAAATCTTTAAGTCAAAATTAAGATTTTGAAATTCTTTTTGTTTAAATGCTTAATTATTTAATAACAGAGAAACTTCCAATATAATGCCCAGTAACAGAGAGTCAGATAGTGTTGTAGGGGGAACATTAAGCCGAGCCAAAGTTTATCGGTTATCAGGCAAATATAACGCTGCTACAGATAATCTGCAAATCGCCCCAAATCTGTCAGATATTCGCCCAGGGCCGATAATCGGTCTATCCCTAATTTATATAATGCTTTACAGCAACCCGCAGGTATCCAAAGTGCTTTACATCGAGGACCAAGAATAAAACAGCAAAACATACGATAAAAAGAATCAAACATAGAATACAGTAAAATCAGAAAAGGTTACATAACAAGAGAGAAAATCTCACACCGCTACATTATTAAAGGTGCAGTGAGCGATTCTGCTCTTGTTGATATTTGAACTCAACTGCCAAACAAATTCAATCAAATTCAGCATGTACCTGAGACTGGGTGCAGGCTGGGTCCACCAGGTTCTGGCAGGCCATCTGGATGGACTGATTAGCCCGGGCAAACTGAGCTGGGTCCACCAGGCCCTTCTGGCCTGCTGAACTGTTGGGGTCTGATACTCCCACCAGATAGGCAGCCTGGAGATCAACAACACTGGTCAGTTTACATTGTGGTAAGTATTCCAATTCCGAGCACATACTGTATTATGAAACCCAACCAAACCAGACTACGGTGTTTGTCTCTGAGTCAGGGGTCGCCAACCATCAAAAGGGTCATTATTAGTAATAAAATAAAATCTGTCTGGAGCGACAGAACGCATTTGAGCCTTATGATGAAGGTAAAAGTCTATTTAGTCTATATTAGCCTATCACAATTTCTAATACAGGTCTGTATAAGCATATATTATTAATATGCTGATGTTTGTTGCCATCTGATCCAATTCTTAAAAGTACATTTGCTCTGCTCTGTTCTTGAAATCACTCTCTTTCTCTTTTCGCACAGCCGGATACTTCCAAATGCCGTGTGCTTGTTCTGGAATTGTCTTACAATATTTATGTTTATAGTTATGTTTTTGGACAAGCCATAGCTAGTCTATGACAACTTAAGACCACTGTTGACGTTCGGAAAAACTTTGAGAATAAGGCGCTGGGCTATGGACATGTATAAGCTACGACGCAAATTTGACTGAAAATGTTATGTAGCCTAATGGAGAAGAAACTGTAATGTCATGAGGGTCCACAGAGTCTACATGCAAAGATTCATACGGATCAGGCTGGCAACCTAGGAGGAGTTTCACAAAAGTAAAAAAAAATAAAAATAAAAAAAATTAACGATTTTATGAAAAGATGAATGTTTACCTGTACAGCGGCTTCAGTCAGACCACACAGAGCTTTGGAGCCACCACTGACTGAATCCCCAAACTCTGGCAGGTTGGAGTTCTTGGCATGGTGGGAAATGCCAGCCATGGACTCACCAAGGACCTGGCGACAGGAAACCAGATTCACACGGGAGACAAGTGTTAGTTTGGAGAATGTCTTCATTGTGTCTTTAGATGATCTTTATGGTGACCAATCCACTGAGCAAACTGGGATTAAGAAAACACGTCAGAAGCAAAGAGATACAGTTGTGGTCAAAATAATAGCGTCACTAGCCTCGTAAATCATTTTTTTGGTAGAAGTGATATTTCTACATAATTTCCTAGTAAGTGCTGTAGAGTCATAGAAAACCAACAGACCCAACAATCATAACATGCATGCTGCTCATTCTGTGGAATTAAATCTGGAATTGAAAAGGGCGTGTTCAAATTAACAGCAGCGTTGTGTTCAATTGTGAGGCGATTGATTCTGTGAAGAAACAGATGTCAGGTATGGCCCATATTTAAGGAAGGAAGCAAATGTTAGGCATGCTGGTTATAGTGCATTTCACACTGAAATACTCAGCAAAATAGGTCGTTCTAGACGTTTCTCTGAGGAACAGCGGACTTTGATTAAAAGGTTGATTGGACAGGGGAAAACATATAAAGAAGTACAGAAAATGATAGGCTGCTCAGCCAGAATGATTTCAAATGCCTTGAAATGGCCTTCAAAGCCTGAACGACGTGGGGAAAAAACAGTCAACTACCATTGGAATGGATGGAAGAATAGGCTCAACCAATGATCAGCTCCAGGGAAATCAAAGAAGACTTAAAGTTGCCTGTGAGTACTGTTACGGTCAAAAGAAGGCTATGTAAAGAAAAGCTATCAGCTAGAACCCCCCTCCCCCCGCAAAGTCCCATTGTTGAAAAAAAGACATGTAATAAATAGATTGAAATTTTCCAAAGGACACATTGACTGGCCAAAGGAGAAATGGAGCAACATTCTGTGGACTGATGAGAGCAAATTTGTTCCTTTTGGGTCTAGGGGCCGCAGACGGTTCTTCCGACGACCCCCCAGGCACTGAATTCAAGCCACAGTACACTGTGAAGACAGTAATGAAGTCTATTTATCACACACCAGGGATCATGGATCAGTTTCAGTGCCTTATGCTGAAGAGGAAATGCCTTTGAAATGAGTCTTTCAACAAGACAAGGACCCAAAACACACCAGTAAAGAGCAAAGTCTTGGTTCTAGATGAACTAGATTGATGTTAGAGTGGCCAGCCCGATCCCAGACCTCAATCTCAGAGAACACTTGTGGGGTGACATCAAAAATGCTGTTTCTGAGGCCAAACCCAGTAATCCAGAGGAACTGTGGAATGTAGTTCAATGGTCCTGGGCTGGAATACCTGTTCACAGGTGACTCCATGCAACACAGATGTGAAGCAGTTCTCAGAAATAATGCTTATGCAACTAAATATTAGTGCAGGGATTCAATGTAAAGCAAACCCGTGAGACATTTTTCAATTCATGCAATGAACATTAATAAATGTTTCAGTGTGTAAAGAAAAATGCAAATACTGCTATTTTCTTTTTTTTTTAAACAGCCTTTTTCTTCACTTTCTGTAAAGGTAGAACACAAACCTGATCAATGTTGGTCATGTTTTGATTTGGAATTGAATGTGCAGTGTTCCCAATGCATATTATGGAATTAAATGATATTATAAGGATTTTGAGCATTATTCACTTTTTTTTTTAAACGCGCTACTATTATTCTGAACACAAGCATAACAGATAACCAAAAAATGAACTTTGTTGGTAACGACTAACTTGGGTCTGTATTCCAGGCGATGTTTTTGGTTGTCTGCATTTGTCTAGCCTATGATAATGTCCTGTCCAAGTGTTTCTGTCTTCATGGACCGTAACTGTGTTCTATGTTTCTGCAGAACAGGAACCTGCTGGAAACCAGTTTTTAAACTGATTCAGGCCCGTTTAAACTGTAACTGTAATGTTACTTTTAATCCTTTCCTGTATAATAAATGAAACGAAAATGAAAAAAAAACTCATGAGCACTGTACGCTTGCATCAAATGTCTGCTCAGAATTGTCTAGTTCGACTAATCTTTGATCAGACAGTTCCTGAAATGACTCAAAAACCTCTCATTCTATTTATGGAGTTCTTTTAGGGCCCCTTTTATTAAGGTGAGTGTTGCCTTCTTTTGTTAAATGAACTAAAGGCAACACGCTGATTTGTTTCAGTACGATTGTGGTATGGGTAACGATCATGGATCAGCCCTAGTGTCATAAACATAGTGAAAAAGCGCACTCTACTGTAGATGTACTGCTTTACAGCAGGGTGACTGGAAGGACCGAGAAACATGGACGTGATGACATGTGGACAGACGGTACAATTTCACTCTGTATCTTTTTACCGACAAAACCAACAGCTGCTGATAAACTCAGCAAAACTAAAGTCTGACTAAAACAACAGCCTCAGGAAGTCTCTATAATTAATGCATTACATAGTATTTTCCAGTAGAAGTCATTGGTAAATAAAGTACTCGTACAATTAAGCATTATGTAACTTTAACCCTTGTGTTCCTTCCCGTCGACCATGCAACTTTTTGATTATCAAAATTAAAACTTTTTTTGTTGCTAGTCACAATGTTTTTGTCACTTTATCAATACAATTGTTTTTTTCAAATGCTATAAAATTGAATAAAAACCTAAATTCAATGGAAGTACTGAAGTGATCATTTATTTTACTTGGGAAAAGTGTTTAATGGAACCATCCACGTTATTTTTTTTCCACACAATTTGGTCGAAAGAAATCCAAATTTCTGATATAGAAACCTTTTGTAAAATGGGTCAAATTTGACCCGAAGACAACAGGAGGGCTGAAGGAATTTCCCTGGTATACTTTAAATTCTGGGGAAAGACGGCTTTATTGTCACTAGGGACAGCACTTCCTCTTCCTGTTTGAATGCAGCAAAGCAGCATATACTGGACTGTGAGAACACACTGAATGCATGCTTTTGCAAAGAAGTAAAAAAAAATGCTTTTAGGTGAACAGAGGAAAATAAGATGAGCAACAAATGAAGGTAGAGAACCAAAGACTGTAGGAGAGCAGCAGTGATGTCCAGTGCATTCTACCTTCGAGTTCTCCATGACACTGTCGATGCAGTCAAAGTACGACAGGTCGTTGATCGCTTCCGTCGGGTTGTCCAGCATCCCCCTCACCGACTGCACACAGGAACAACACAGTCACAGTGTGCACACACACTCACAGACACAAACACACAAGGAAAACACAATGTGCCTACACATCTCAGCTGAACATGAAGCTGCCAGTTATTCCTTGGTTTATACATTGTCTTCATTGTCAATCATTTCCTAGTCAGTCTTTTAGGGCTTGACGTGTTGCGATTCAATATTATTGGGATTTTCTTTTCATATAATACACCTGTGGAGACAATATATCATGAGCCATTTCTAAAAACGGATAGTTTTCTAAGAATAATGCACATCAGCACATCACATCACATAGTTTTATCAGAAATGGAAATGTCTTAACATGAATCTGACATACAGTATATTAATAGAAAATATAAATGTATGTTTAACAATAAAATGTGATTTCTAAACTCATGGCAACAATTATTAGGCCATTCTATAAGCTTAGTATCCCATGCATTAAACCGTTACGGTATGTATAAAGTCTTATAACGCCCTGCATGTTTATTGTAGAGCCAGTTTAATATTCAGCTTCATTTTAAACAATATATGTAGTGGGGGATCCCTGCTCTGTGTCTCAGAGATATTCAACTTAGGGGGTCCTCAGAGTTAGTGCAGGGGGGCCAATAAATTGTGTTTAAAAAACAAAAAACACATCCACATGATGTATAAATATGCACTGCACATATTAATAATATATTATTATCCATTCATTTTCATCCATCTCACCAAGTTTAACATGAAACTTATACAGTACATGTAGGGGGTCCCTACTCCTTCTCTCTCTTTGCCTGCTCGTGGGAAGTTGTTGGGTCTTTGTAAATTATAGAGTGTGGTCTATTCTATCTGTAAAGTGTCCTAAGATAACTCCTGTTGTGATTTGACACAAATCAAATTGAGCTAAGGGGTCCTTGGACTACAAAACGTTGAAGACCCCTGTAATAGACGGATGGTTGTATGCTGGTCGCCGTTACCTCCAGCTCTCGGAGAGCGTTGTCACACTCCTTCTGACCGGGCGCCTGCCGAGTGCACATGGTGATCAGCTGGTTGATGCTGTCCGTCACTGCCCTGTGAACACAACGTCACAGAGATGTGAGGACAGAGGAGGCGAGAAAGCGACGCGGCAGTCAAAGAGCCGGAGAGCAAAGTGTTTGTTACCGAGCGGCGGCTGCTAGCTGGTTCTTGAGGTTGGGCGAGCTGGAGTCAGTGGACAGGGCCTTGGCTGACAGCAGCAGCTTGCTGGAGGACATGGAGATGGTCTTCAGGTTGGACACCACCTGCGTCTGGTCCTCTTTAGACTGGAGGAGAGGAGGAGGACGGAGGCATGTACAGTATGTCAGAAATGTCACAGTTATAGTGCCTTTCAAAACCATGATTTGCATTACAAGGTGCTGTGCAGCGCATTATTGAGTAAAAATAAAACAACGGTAGGTCTGTAACATAATTGTCCAATTGTCAATTTTTTATTTAACATAATAGCGGTTTCTCTGTTTAACCACAATAAATTGCTAGTATAATATTATTATAATAATGATATAACTCCTTTTTGGTCGGACTGTTGAGCTAAAGCTATGCTAGTTGTTGACGCTTGCATTGCAACATAAATGACAAGGGGCATAACCTTACAGTTAGAAAAGGCTGATATCGAATCAAATATTTGGCAATTTAAAAATCTGATATATCGGCCGATAGACATTTTTATTTTATTTTTAAAATATTAATTAAATATAAATGCCAATATCAATAGTTTGGAAAATGCCTAATATGGGCCGATAATATTAGATTTCTTCCTGTCGACTATAGAACTTTTTGTTTTTCCGGGTCAGAAAAACATTTTTTTTCAACGTTTTTGTCACTTTTCCCCAACAATTTTGTCACTGATCATTTATTTTACTGGTGAAGAGCGTGGCATTGAACCACCCACATCATTTGGTTGATAGAAACCAACATTTCTGATATATTAACCTTTTGAAGATGGTTCAAATCTGACCCGAGGATAACAGGAGGGTTAAAAGAAAAGTAGTACATGAAGAAATTTTTTTATCTCAACTTAATTTTGACTGAAAGAGACAGTTAATTGCAATTATTTGTGAGAAAATTAATTGTACTGCAACATTTGGAATTGTTGCAGCTCTACAGAACGGGAGGTAACAATATAAAAAGCAAACGAAAAGATAATACAAAATAAATAGGCAAACAGAAGTTAACACAAACAATAGACACTCCAACAAATGAAATGAATTAAGGGATGGATTCTAAACATTTGAAATGTTAATTGAAAAGTTTTGTGTGACCTCTGGGTCTTTCTTTCGACTCCTTCCTTCCTTCCTTCCTTCCTTCCTTTTATAGCTTTTTTCAAAGTTTGTGTCACTGTTACAGAAATTTGTCACTTGTCAAGTCGTCATTTTTTTCAACCTATTCCTGCATACATCATTCCTTCCTTTTTTCCTACTCCCTTTTATTTTCCTACTGTCTTTTTGTACAAGTTTGTGGCGCTTTTCCCCCAATTCTTTTTCTGCTTTTTTTTCCTCCAAAAGTTTTTCTTACTATTTTCAACCTATTCTTGCCTTACTTCCTTCCTTTTTCCTAATGAAGTTTGTGGCTTATTTTTGTTTGTTTTTAGAGTTCGTCATTTTCTTTTAAGTGTTTGTCACTTTTTTTTTTTTTTTACCTGTTCCTGCATACTTCCTTCCGTTGTTCTACTGTCTCGTTTGTCACTTTTGTCGACCTAGTGTTGCCTTTACTGCCTTCCGTCTTTTTATTTTGAAAAGTTGAAGCTCGGCGACAGCGCCAGCCAGAATGGCATGAGACGGGAGGTCTCCAGCCTGCAGCCATACCCAACTCTCCCTTGGTAATTGGGATCAGCGTAACTTAATAGCTGCAGCCCCCTCTGCTTGAAAGTTTTAGGGCTGTTTCCCCTCTGGCCACAGCCAGCATCACTTGTGTGTAGTAGAGTCTGGATCGGGCGGATTTTTTCTGTCCGAGCCCGCGGACCACGTCTGACAGAGCCGTGACCAAACCCAGCCCAAACCTGACTGAAACTTGTGTCCGAGCCAGACAAAATAAAAGTTAAATTTTTTTCTCTCATACCAGTGACACATGTGGGCTACGTTTTTGTATGAAAGCCCGCTTTTATTAAGCAACTGTAGGAAAATTCGTAGATTAATTTTCATTTTGCTGCATTTCTACTTGTGTACTCTCTCATTGTACTGACCTGGGATGTTCCGGCCATGTCAACGCCAGCGTCCATGAAGTTGGTGAAGTCTTGTCCAAACTTGCTGGTGGCCCGGGCCAGGTCCTGGGTGGTCCCTCTGGACGCCTGGACCACCTCGTTGGCTGACTGGTTCAGACCGGCCGCGACCTCGTTGAGCTGAGCCTGAACCTCCTGGAAGCTCCTTCCACTGGATGGGAACTATGGGGGAGACAATGATAGGATAATGTGAGCTGTAAAGCCCAGTTCAGACAAGTTTAAACCAGCAGTTACTTGCAACGCGTCAGTCCATCATCTCCATAGCAACGACTCTTTGTACTTAGGGCTACCTTCCAACTTCCAAGCTATTTGTAGCTTAATATATCATTTATTGTGTCTAAACATGACTGTGGATAACGTTAGTGATAATGAGATGCTTGCTGTTGAAAGCCACACCATTAAGACTGTGATTCAATGGTGATTCACAGTTTTACTCAGCTTTTTCAACATAAAATAAAGCCACGCTTTAGAGCGCAGCTTTCTGTGCACCGTGGCTGCAACACAACAAGTACCTGGAAGAACAGCAGCCGCTACAGAAAGGAACCGATGATCTGATTCAATAATAAAAAATAAAAAAAGATTGCATTTGAATCGTAATTTTTGAAACGTTTCCAAGTTGGAACCGGTTCTCGATGCTGATCCAAGCAGACAGAGCCATCAATGGTCAAATAACAGACAGCCAACAACGGTCAGGCACCAGCAGATAAGTGAGATCCCTTGATCAGGGCTTACTGGCTCTTCCCTGTACTAGGCAGAAAACTAAAGGTGAAGGAGCTTTGAAACTCCTAGACTGGGGAACATTTTTAAACTTTACTTTCAGTGTAGCAAAGGAAACACAGAAATCAAAATGAACACTGTTGTCAGAATTCAGAAGGCATCATTCTGGATGAGACGGGGTCGTTGTGATTGATCACTCACAGAATCACCCAGGAGAGTCTTGCTGGCTTCGCCCACAGTGCGGATGGCGTTGTCCACATCCCTCTGGCCAGGAAGGCAGTTCACACATCTGTTCAGGGCCTGAGACACAGCCTTAGCCACCTACGCACGCACACAGACACACACACACACACACCCAGAATTACCTGAGTCAAACAAGTTTATGTGTCTCCGTAAGTCACTGAGTGATTGTCTTATGTCCAATCTGCCAACAGAAATATAATCAGGGAAGAAATAATCAGTCAGGACTGACACCTGAAAGCCCTCTGTACTCCCGACACCCCCACATTTTTAAATGGCGTTTAGAGACAAAGCACTAATCTCCGTCCATATTAACACGTCTGACAACACATGTCACAGGACGTAAATTTTTAACCAACCAAAAAAATAATGGGACAAAAAGAAATCAAGAAACATTTAGAATCGATGAAAATGTGGATTAATTGACATTAATGTGATTTATCGCTATTAAATATTTGAATCGTTTGACAGCACTAATATATATATATATATATATATATATATATATATATAAACCACAACGTAGCAGTAGAGATGTCGCCTCAGTCTGTGTCTGACCTGGGCCAGCCGCTGCTGACTCTCTGCATCTCCTGGCTTGGCGATGGACCTCTTGGTCTCGTCGATCAGGTTGGCCGACTTATCCATGATGTCCCCGGCACAGTCGAGCACAGCGTTACGCGCTGCTTGGTCGCCAGTGGTGGCAGCCACTCCTCTGGCGGCTGAGGCCAAGGACTTTAAAGCCTGGGCCACGTCTCTGGCTGCCATGCCTGGATCACACAGGAGAGAGGAGAGCAACTTTAGTGTAGACATGAGCCGGTGTAAGATTCTGACGGTATGACAAGCACCAGCGAAAATATCAAGGTTTCTCGGTATTGCAATTACAGCTTTAAAAATGTATTATTTTGAAATATCTGGGTAAAAGACAACTAATTTTTCCTCCACTGAACTTAATATACATTAAAAAAAAAATACATTATTTTTTAAATACACTGCACACTGGTAGGGACAGGGATTTCAGCTCATAGGACCTGTTCAAAACCTTTTCCAACCTGGACCATATTTTCCTGTTTTTGTGTCTAAATGACTGATGGGAACAACAATGTTTTTTGGTGCAGTATTAAGCGAAGGTGTAAAACAAGCTGCAATGTAACGTTACTGGGCATTGGTCTTAAGAAACTGAGATAATAGACCAGGACTGATATAATAAATGGAATTCTAAAATGAAATGGGCATGTGGAAAAATAGCACTGTGAACTATAAACTGCTGGAATGAAAAAAAAAAAGCTGCAATCAACTTTGTTTTCATTGTATAAACAAGCAAAGAGAAACAACCTTTAATGAGATCAGTTTTGAAAAGATATTTGAATATTTTACAATTTAATAGTCAGCGATGGGAACTCGAGACTTGACTTGTCTCGAGAGATGATATGTCTGACAACACTGTTGACAACACTGTTCATAGTTATATTGTGTATTTTGTCGGTCTCTTTTCGGTTCTTTGTGAAATCCATTTAAAAGAAAACTATTTCATTTATACTTTTTGAAAAAAAACATTTTCAATTCAATTTTATTTCATTTATAGTGTCAAATCATAACAAGTTTTCCCAGGACACTTTACAGATAGAGTAGGTCGATACCACTATCTGTAACTACTCTAGAAACATTTAGGTGGCAGTAGTTTCATATATAATAATAATTGCGGTATTTGTTCTGCAAAACATGATGTAATGTGAACATCTCTATATGGGATAGTCAAAGTAAATGAGTTGATTCTCTATGTTTGTGACAAACCTAGTATCGCATTGCCAAACCTGTAGCGAGACCCTCCTCCGTGGCGATGTAGAGGACCACATCGCCCCGGAGGAGGGTCTGGCTAGTCCACACAAAATTCCTGGATGGGACTCATGGGAGGAAAGCGTGCTATAGTTTGTTGGCATTTCTTTAAACCAATCACAACCGTCTTGGGCGGTGGCAATAACGGTGCCTCTGCTAGATAGTCTCAGGAAGGAACTTGTTTTGGTGGAACGTGTGTACGTTCAGAAGTTTTATTTGTGTAACAGAAAACTCAGATTGGACAGATAGTCTAGTTAGCTGTCTGGATTTACCCTGCAGAGATCTGAGGACCAGGTAACCATAGTCCTCAGATTGGACAGATAGTCTAGCTAGCTGTCTGGATTTACTGCAGAGATCTGAGGACCAGGTAACCATAGTCCTCAGATTGGACAGATAGTCTAGCTAGCTGTCTGGATTTACCCTGCAGAGATCTGAGGACCAGGTAACCATAGTCC